>JANSMC010000086.1:0-101309 GCA_029299015.1 Ophiostoma montium | reverse complement strand
TTTTTTTTTTTTTTTTTTTTTTTTTTTTTTTTTTTTTTTTTTTTTTTCCCTTTTTTTTTTTTCCCCCTTCCCCCCCCCCCCCCCCCCCCCCGTCTGTCTATATAGTTGGATATTGCCAGTCTTCCAACTCACTCGACCTTTAGTGAATCACTTCTCACTCACTCACTCAAACCTCAGTCAGACCTCTGTCAGTCAGACCTCTGTCAGTCAGACCTAGTCAAGCCTCAGTCCGATCTCAGGCAGGCCTTACTCAAACCTTATTTAAATCTCGGATTTCCCCCAGTGCTCACTCAAACTTCACATACCGCACTTCGTCCTCAGCCAGACCTGACCCGAACCTGATTCGACCTCTACTTGAGCCTCAAAGACGCCTTCACAATGAAGCCACTTCGCACCTTCCCAGACTGTCTGGGATCGCAGCCTCCGGTCGAGGGCAGCAGCGCCAGCTCGCAACCTGCCCATAAAACCGGCTACGAGAGCTTGCGTGGATGGACAGGACTACTGCCTAGCATTAACTTTCTCCTTCGTGTCGCCCCTTCGCTTCTCTGGACCAGTGAAGACGACAACCCGCGGCGACGATCTGCATCGTCACCCACATCTCCGGGCCTCACCTCTCTTAAAAATCTCTACCTTGGCCTCGGCAAGAGACTAGGATCATCAACACACGGCAGCACAACCACGATGGCTGCCGTCAACACTATGCACGACCAGTCGTCTGAGCCGATCAAGCTGTCAGCGTGGGATCAAGCCGCTATGCGCGGCTACATCCGCGTCTGTCTGTGCTTTCCCTTTGACAGCTCGCGCCTGGACGACGCCGTGAGCCACCTCAAAGCCAGTCTTGCTCGCCTGGCACAGCAACACCCCATGTTCTCGGGCACGATCGAGACGCGCGAGGGCGGCATTCTGTGGCTGCACCCGGGCCCGAACGAGATTCCTTTTTACGTCGAGGACATCCGCGACAAGTTTCCGTATGGGTCCTACGACGAGCTCAAGCAGGCCGGATTCCCACCAGGGGCGTTTGTCGGTCAACACTTCAACTACCCGTGCCCCATGGGTGAGGGCCTGCCGCCCGTCCCAGTGTCTGTGATCAAGGCCTACCTCGTGCCCGGCGGCCTCATTCTGGGCACCTACTTCTGCCATGCCTTTGCCGATGGCAACTGCCTCCGCATCTTCCTCGAATGCCTGTCGGCACAGACGTGTGGCCAGTCTGTCGACGTGACCCTGAACAAGCGCCTCAACGCGCCCTTTGCCAACGACAACAACCCGTGCACGCCGGACAACCTGGAGCTGGCCCCCCTCATCAAGAAGACGCCCGAGTATGTGGTGCTCCCCGGCATTACGGGACCGACGCAGCCGCGACTACGGCCAGGTGGACGGCCCATGGACGAGATTGAACGGATCGGCAAGATTTTCGTGTTCAAGAACTCCCGGCTGGACGAGCTGCGGGAGATTGTGTCTGGGTGGGCGCCGTGCGAGGGACGCGGCAATAGCGCCGACGCGGCCAACGGAGCCCCCAACCGACACAACGACGAAGACGTGCATGCGGGCCTGAAGACGTGCCGGCACACGAATGGGCAGGCGTGCTACATGAGCAGCGATAACAACTCGAGCAAGGAGTCGCTGCACTCGACACGCAAGCCGTCCAAGTACACGTGCATCGCAGGCCTGACGTTCCGCGGCATTGTCAAGGCGCGGCTGTCGGAGCCGGAGGAGAACCAGCACTACCCCTACACACCGGGGACGGACGACGTGGCGCGGCTGCAGACCATGGTCAACTGGACCAGCCGCGCACTCAAGGAGGGCAACTCGACGTACTATGGCAACGCTACTGCCGTTGCCGTGACGGAGATCAAGTGCCACCCGCAGGACACGAGCATCTTGCTGGGCCGCGACGGAGGCCGTGCGGGTGCCAGCGCGGACGAGGGCGAGGGCGACCTGGAGACGCTGTCGCAGCTGGTGTACAAGATCGAGGAAACGATTGCGGGCGTCGACGAGGAGTTTGTGAGTGCGCGCACGGAGATGTTCAGCCGGATTTCGGACCCGCGGCGAATCGGCCTCGAGTTTGACCCGCGCACGCCGCAGGACCTGGGCTTCAACACGTGGCGGTTCTTTGGCGCAGAGACGTACTGGACCATTCCGGGCGTGCGGCCCGAGGCGCCGGGCATGACGAGCACGCGGCCGGACGTGCTGCGGCGCATGCAGGACGTGTGGAACATGGCGGGTGCGCTGATCATGCCGGCACGCGATGACTCGCCGGTGCACGAACTGCTAATCACGCTGCCGGTGACGGCAATGGAGCGGCTGTGCAACGACAAGGACTATATGCAGTGGGTGGACCGCGTGATTGGGGAGACGAAAGGGTAGACAGGCAGGCAATTGCGTGTGATTTTTTTTTGGTTTGGGCGAATGGCGTCTCTCGATGGTTTATGACGACGTGCGAGTTATCAAGAAAGTTTTTTCTTTTTTTTTTTCTGTTCTTTCTCTTTGTCCGACACTTGCATGAAGCTCCTGGTTGACTTGACTCTTTGATTGGTATGGTATCGTAGAAAATAAAAAAAAGGCTAAGCTCTGGCTGCTGCCTCTGCCTTCTCGCGCTCGTCCATGCCCAGATCGCCCGGCGTCGGCCCCGAGCTGACGGCGGCCAGCGCGGCACTGTCGACGTCGGTGCGGCCCTCGGCGGCTTTAAGGGCCTCCATGAGGTTGCGGGTGCCGCGGGTCCACGGCTTGTCGCCCTGGGGCAGGGGCACGCGGCCGTCGAGGATCTGGGCGACGGTGATGCCCTTTTTGCCGTAAAAGTCGGCGTTGGCGTCGGTCCGGCCGAGGATGACGGTGCCGTCGGCCTGCACGCCGGCGTAGAGCCCGCGGCTCTTCATGTAGCTCCAGACGGGCGTCGTGCTGGCGGCCGACTTGGCCAGCACGGCAGCCTCGACGCTGCCGCCGGCGCCCACAGGCCCAGCAACGAGCCCGACCTCGCCGCCGAGCGAGACGCGTGCGCGCGTGAACGCGGCGACGGCAGCGGGCGTGCGCAGGACGCAGACGCAGTCGTAAATGTCAAAGCCGACGAGCAAGCCCGCGCCGAGCGTGTGCACGACGAAACCCGAGGGCGGGGACCAGCCGCCGTCGGGGAGGCGTGCCAGCACAAGGCCGGAGCCGCTGGCGCCGGAGATTTGCAGGCCCGTGCGGAACGTCGTGAAGATGGCGAGGCCGGCGGCGGCTTGGATGGCCTCGGGCGGGATCGTGACGAGGGACCTGGCCGGATCGCCCTCGGGGCCGGCGGCGGGCGTCGGGGATGCCGGTGGATCAGTGTCACACGAGTAGAAGCCGTCGTCTGTGTGTTTGTCTGTTGTTAGTCAGCTGGTCAGTCAGATCGACAGACCGACGCACTCACGGCAAAACGACGTCAGGATCCGCGCGGCCTTGTCGCACTCGAGCTCCATGGGCGCCGGCCAGAACCCTTCGGACCCCAGCTTGTTGGTCAGCTTGTTGATGGGCGCGCCGACCAGCAGCGTCAGCTGGTGCAGGCGCTCGCGCACATTGACAAAGGTGTCGGCAAAGGAGGTGTTGTCGTTGTCGTCATCGCTTTCGTCGTCGTGGTCGTGGTCGTGGTCATGGTCGTGTTTCCCGGGCGGCGGCGCAAACGCGGGCGTCTGCCGCGCGGGCCGGGGCGGCAGCGGTGGGTTCGCCGGGTCGGTCGTCTTGATAGGAGGAGGAGCGGCCATGACGTATGGCGTGTAGAGGGAGAGGGAGAGGGAGGAGAGGAGAGGAGAGGGAAAAAGGTGAGGAAGCTTTTTTGGGCGGCCCAATTGTAATACGGATTAGCGGGTGCTGTGCTGCAAGGCTGCCACGTTGGGGTTCACACGCCCATCAAGGCAGTCGCTATCAAATCCCACATTGTCGATCTTGTCACGCGGCCGGGCAAGTTGACAATTGAGGCTGATGTACGAGTTTGGATTGCTTAATAAGCTGGTCATTTTGCATACGAGTACAATCACGAACAGTTGCCTTTGTTTTTTATGATTTTTTATTCTTTATTGATTTCTTGTCAAGCTGGGCAAAGACAGAATAGAGGTGGCAATGGCCGAGACAAGCAAATGCCCCAGTCCCATTGCCGGTTCTTTGCGCCTTTTCCTGTTTGTTTCCTTTGCCCGCGCCTGAGGTGTGTTGTGTGTGTGTGGTATCAACGACAAGTCTTTCCCCCTTCCTGTGTGGAATGTGTAACAAGCAATAAACTTTTTTTCCCAATTGTCCTTTTTTTTTCCCGGACAGCCCAGTTTCCCTTTAAGCCATCGTATAGAAAAGAAAAAAATCATGTCGTCGTTGCACCGGCGAAGCGACTGCTTTACGCAGCAATGGTGACCTCGACCTCGACACCGGCCTCGACTGTAGGGGTTAGCAATCGCTATCACGATAAAAAGAGACGAAAGACATACTGTTGACAATCACCGACTTGACAACCTCGGTCGGGGCGTGCAGGTCAATGAGGCGCTTGTGGATGCGCAGCTCAAACATGTCCCAGGTCTTGGAACCCTCACCGCAGGGCGTCTTGCGCGTCGTGATCTTGAGGTTCTTGGTGGGCAGGCGCACAGGGCCCTTGACCGGCAGGTCCTTGGACTTGGCACGCTCAATCAGCTCCGTCGACACGCGCTCCAGCGCCTTGACGTTGCGGCTCGTCAGCGTGATGCGGATCTTGTGAGCCTTGGGGGCCTCAGCAAAGTCCTTGTCGCCCTTCTGGAAAGACATTTTGTCGGTTGTGTGGGGGGGTTGGTAGTAGTTGGATTGATGGAAATTTGGGTATAATTAAGATGGTCACGACTCGAGCTGGCGCTGCGGCAAAGTGATGACGATGGTTGAGGAGAGAAGAATGGTGACAATTCGGATGCTCAAAAAATTCATGTTAGTAGTTTCGCTCGTCGATTTTTCGTGGCCCCACTTGGTGGGATAAGGGCACAAAATGTGCAGTCACATGACCAGGGTGTGTACTGGGTACGAGTCTAATGAAAGGCCATGAACGAGTACTTTGTTCAGAGTATGAGATGACGAGGTACGAGTACAACGATGAAAAAAGTAATCACCGATGACGAAAGCAACAATCAATCAATGTTGAACAAAAAAAATTGAGTGAACCACTGTGTAGCAATAGGCTTGTAACAATGCCGTACCCTAGTATAAACAGCGAGCAAAAAAAGTCCAAAAAAATCTCTCTCGCCGGGAATTGAACCCGGGTCCCGGGCGTGACAAGCCCGTATACTGACCACTATACTACAAGAGATGGTATTTGTTGGGAAAAGACGCACTCGACAGGTATATAGCAGCCCTAGCTTGATGAAAATTGCGCGTAATCACGCTTCAGACTTCTTTGACGCTTCTTTCTCGCTGCACGCTTCACATTCACCCATCAGCAAAATGAATACTTGTATTTTCCCAACCCGACACTAAAACTAGACGTAGCGATATTGACATGACTCAAAAGCACAACAGGGTATGTACGACAGAAGATAATAACAAAACGGAGCCATCCAACCGCTACAGGAAGAAAAGGCGAAAAGAACAGACCTGCAAACAACCCTTCATCACGACCATCTATACCTGTGCGCAACAACCGACCGCGCTTCCTACTCAGCTCGGTTGATCTGACTCGCCGCTGCTGCGCCCGACATCGACGCCGTGCTGGCCCCTGCTGCTGCCTGTGCCACTGGTGCCGCACTGGCCGACGATGCTGCGCCGGGCACGGCCGACGACGATGACGGTCCTCCCAAAGATGCCGACGCAGATGGCCGCATAATGGGAAGGTTGACGGGTGCCGAGTCCTGGTTCGCCATGGCCGCGTGCCAGGGATCTTCATTGCCGGGCGTCGGTGTGAGCGTAGGCGTTAGCGTCGGCGTCGGCGTCGATGCCAGCACGACAGGGGGGGTACTGGTGCCTATGGGTGCTTGTGGTGCCGGTGGCGGCACCGGCGGCACCGTGTTGTGGTACTCGTAGTAGCTGTTTGCGCCCGCAGTGTGGCCGACTGTGGCATCCACCAGCATGTCGCCGCCAGCCGGGTCGGTGTCATCGGTGTGGTCGGCATAGTCGGCGTGGTAGGGCGTGCGCGTCACGCCCGTCAGGAGGTCCAGCGGCTGGGACTCGCTGGCAAGCACGCCGTTGGCGCCATAGTGGACGCCAGGCGCGCCGGTGAGAAAGTCGTACTGCTGCTGTGCCTGCATCTCGGCCTGCTGCCGTCTTTGCCGGATTCCCTGCTGAAACTCCTGCAGCTCTGCCACCAGGTTTGGATGCGGCCGGCCCGTCCTTGCCTGTTCCCCTAGAAGCTGCACCACGTGCTCTAGTGGCGGCGTCTGCGTAGCCGGGGGAACCCACTGTACGGCCGCTGGTAGTTGCTGTTGCTGCTGTGGCTGCTGCTGTTGCTGTTCTTGTTGCTGCTGCTGCTGCTGCTGCTGCTGCTGCTGCTGCAACGGGTGCAGCTCCATATGCTCCTCAATGAGCTGCAGTTCGGTCCGCTGCTCAGTTGAAAGGGGCCCGCTGGAGGGTGCTTGCATATAGTCGAGAGGGTGCACCGGGCCAAAGGGGGCTTGGCGGCCCGTGGAAGGCCCGTCGGCAGGTCCTAGTAGGTGCGGTGGCGGGTTGGGCATGATGTGACGGCCGTTTGGCAGCAGGTGCACGGGAACGCCGCCGTTGAGCACATCCGCCAAACTGGGCATGGGGAGTGCAGCGGCGGGCCGGTCGCGGTACATTTCGTATTGAGGGTCCTCGTTGAGACGCTTGCGCAGGTTGGACACGCCCTCGCCCGAGAAGACGCAGAACATTTCTCTCTGATGGATGGTGAATTCTATCGGTTGGTTAGTGGATTTCCCTCGCGAGTCAAACGACACGAGCCAAAGAAAAAGAAAAATATAAAAGAAAAGAAAAGCATACCAGGTGGTGGGCTCCGGCAAAAGCGCGAGAGGTCGTCGCGCAAAAACGCCTGGACACCCGTCAGACTCAGATGCGTCAACCGGTTGCATGCATTCAGGAGACGGATGATGCTCCGGATCGACAACAGCGCGCAGTAGCTGAGGTGCACACGCTCAAGGCTGCTGCTGCCACCGCCGCCAGCCATAGCATTGCCCATGCCGTCCATGATGACGTTGCCGTCAGCGTCCATGGCGCCGTTGCCGTACTGCTCGCGCCGCTGGCCGCGCCGCTGGTTGGCCCGCGCCAGTGCGTTGACGCTTTCGTCGGTAATGTTGCTACACTTGACCAGCCCGATACGCTTAAGCTTGGGCAGCGTGGCCAGGCGCGTCACCGAATCGTCCGTCAGGTTCGTACAGCAGCCGAGGTCAATGTAGCGGATGCGGTTGCAGCAGTGGACGAGGCGCTTCACGGCGTCGTCGGTAATGTTGACACAGTGGCCCAGATGCAGGTAGTGCAGGTTCTTGCCGAGGCGCGCAATGGAGTGCACGGCAGCATCGGTAATGAGGCGGCACTTTGCAAGCACCAGGTTGCGCAGACGCGGCGCCACCTTGATGATGCGATCCACGGCGGCGTCGGTCAGGTTGACGCACGACGTCAGGTCCAGGATGCGCAGGTGCTCATAGATGCGCCCCTCGGGCAGATTCAAAAAGGCGCCGTCGTCAACCAGCTCGCAGCAGGTCAGCCGGAGCTCGCGCAGGGCCTGGCCCTTGGTCATCAGCTCGGTAATGGGCGCGTTGGTGACGAGACGGCAGTTTTGCAGGTCGATTTCGAGGATGTTTGGGCAGTTTTCCGCCAGGGCCCAGACTGTCTCGTCTGTGACTTGTGTGCACTCGTTGAGCTTGATCTGTGAGGGGGGGGGGATTCCATGTTAGCAACCTCGATAAAGACAAATAGGTATTAAAAAAGAGACATACGCGTTTTATGTATTTGCAGTTCTGTGCCAGGGCGACCAAGCCCTCGTTTGAAATCTTTGTGCAGCCAGTGACGTTCAGCCCCTGTAGACGCTTGCAAAACTGCGCAATAGAATACACAGTGGCCTCGGTGATCTGGCTCGCGTAGCTGATATCCAGTGCGAGCAGCTGGCTGCTGTTTTGCACGAGCGCCATGAGGCCCGTGTCGGTCAGCTGCTTGCAGTTGGTCAGGGTCAGGCGCTCGATGCGGTTGCACACGGCCAGGGCCATAACGCTGCCGTCGTTGACCTGGTCGGCGATGGACGCTAAGTTAAGGCGCTTGATGAATTCCTTGTAAGGGAAGTACTGGTTGGGAATGGTCAGAGTCTGGCAGACGGACTGGTGGCGTGCCCAGTTGGTGCAGGCCGGGCGGTGCCATAGCAGGTCGACCGAGTTGCGGGCCCATCGCTTGCAGGCCAGTATGCAGTGCAGCAGGTCGGCGTGGGAGCTGAGGCGCGAGAAGATGACCATGAGGATCTCGTTGGGCAGGCGGTTGATGGGCGGCACGATGCAGTCTTCGCTGGCGGTGTTGCTTGCGTCGTCTGCATCGGCGTCGCCGTCGGCGCCGTCGATGTGGACGCCCTCGATGTTGGGCACGCCGAGGGAGGAGTCCGAGTCGTTGCCGACAATGAAAAAGTCGGACTCGGCATTGTCAAAGGGGAGCGGCGAGTTTGTGGATGATGAGGACCGGGACTCCTGGGCCATGGCAACAGGGTCCGTCGCCACGGCCGGCGCAGCCGCGGCTTCCGATGACTGGGTGGCGATGGCATCCAGCGACGGAGCGTGTTGCCGGTGGCTTGGGCCGGGTGTGTGTGGGGGGGTGCTGCTGGAAGGGCCGTTTGAACCGTTGGAGCCGTTTGAACCGGCTGGACCGGTTAGCTCTGAAGGCTGCGAACCCATAGTGTGATTACTGATGTCGGGTTTGTTGATGTTGATGTCTCAAACCCGCCAAAGCCGCGCAGGTGGATGCAGACAATGCGAAGCCGTTGGTGAGATGCAGCGGATGATGCAGAGCATCCAGCACGCGATGCGCTTCAACAGCAGCAGCAGCAACAACAACAACAAAAACAACAACAACAATGTGAGATAGCTTTGGGAGAGTGGCGTGTCTTGGGAATGCGTGGTAGTCGAGGGGAGACGACGGAACAACGCCACAAAAGCCAGAAGCTGGAGATGGCGATGATGGCAATGGCAATGGCAATGGCGATGGTGATGATGGCGATGACGATGGACAGACGGAAATGACGATGCTTGCTTTGTTGATGAGGGGCGACAGAGAGAGGGAGAGCAGGAAAGGGACGAGGAAACCGGGCAAAGAAGTCGAGGCTGGGGGGCGAACCGAGGGACGGGATGAGCCAAAGCGGGAGGGCAGCGTTTGAGATTGGCTGCGGCGTCGCAGTGCCAGATGCCCTGGGAACCAAACAAAGCACGAGCAGGGCGGCGGAAGAATGTGGAATATGGCCGAGTCTGCTTACCAAAGCTGGGTCTGTACGAGGAATGTTTACGGGGGGGGGGGGGCGTTAGGTCGCAAAAGGAAGGAAGGTAGGCAAACAAAACAAGAGACAGCAAATGGCAGTCATAGGGATACTGAGTAGGAATAGGAGATCGATAATCGTTCGGAGAAACAAGGGCAATACAAGGGCAATACAAGAGCAATAAGGGCAGTACAAGAGCAATCCAAGGGCAGAACCACGGGCAGATGAGAGGCAAAAGCAAATACGAGACAGGGTCCATCGAGGACAGCGCGCAAAGGGAGGCGAGACACGCCAAAAAGCACGAGTACTCAGTACTCCGTACTTCCTTGTATCGTACGCCGAGGGTGGAGATGGTGCACGGCAGGAGGATGCAGGCTAATAATACGGGCACAGCGCACCTGCCAATCGCCCTAGCAGGCCGCTGTGCGCCCGCCGACGCACCTGCAAAGTCCTATGCCGCCCTGTATTACAGTGCGCAGCAGTGGCGACACAGGCCCTCGTACTCGTACAGAGTAGCAGTGGGGCATTGTCAGCCTTGTCTTGGGAGCAGGAAAAAAAGGTCTCGCCACGGCAACGAGGATCGAATCATGGGCAATGGCTTGTGCGGATGCTCTAATGCTCTACTGAGTAATTCTTTCAGCGTTGGGCTGCGATCACGCCCGCTGTCAGATCAGACGACGCAACCGCACGCTCGGGAGAAGGGACTGACCTGCAAAACAGGCCGGCAAGCGCAGAAAGAAAGCAAGCTACTGGTCTCGTCACATCCTTGGCCGGCCCCGCGGTTGCATCCTTTGGGGTGTGCTTTTGTCTCTTATTCGTTCGGCAGGGCACAGCATACACGTTGGGCGCTTAGAGACGTGCATCATTTTACGTGCATCTTTTGTGAAGTGTGGTTGGCTGATTAAGCAGTTCTCTGTATTCGTCTTGCATTGCATCTATTGCTTGCATCTAATCTATTGCATATTGTGCATCTATTGTAGATCGCCTGTCAACAGGCCAGCAGTCGCTTCCGCAGAGCTGGATCAAAGGCATACAAATACAGCCCGCGCACGCCGCGCGTCAGCAGGACGTTGACCGAGTTCAGCACGATGCGCTCCTTGTCGGCCAGCGCTGTCTCGTCGTTCTTGCGGCCCATGAACGCAGCGTGGTCCTCGTAGCGGTCGACGCGCACGACGACGCGGTCCGTGTCGGCATCGTAGCCGATGCTGGGCCCGAGGATGACGCCGGCATAGGTCAGGTCGAAGCCCTGGATGGTGTAGACGCTGCCGCAGTAGCGGTAGCTGTCGGGCTGCTCGGACCACGGCTCGCGGATCTGCGGCAGGTACTTGTCCCAGGGGATGCGAAAACTGCCGCAGTCGACGTACCACACCTTTTGCGCGGCGCCGCCCTGGCCGGGCTTGGGCAGGCGGTACGGCCAGTCGTACGTCGACAGCAGCCGGCACCCGCCTCCCTGCTCGGTGTTGCGCTGCATCAGGGCGCGGTAGAGCTCGCCGGCGTCGTCGTAGATGCGGAAGTCAAAGGCGTCGGCGTCGCCGGCAGCCCGGCGGTCGGCGTCGGTGCGCGGCCGCGGCAGCACAGTGCGCTCGACCGACAGCGCCTGGATCCAGCGCTGCATGTCGGGCGCGGCGGCCACGCGGAACTGTTCGCCCAGCTGGTAGCGCTCGACGGTCAGGGCCGTGCCGCCGCCGGCGACGGACGCCAGAAAATCCTCGAGCTTGGCGTCGTCCCAGAACGCGTCGAAGCGCAGCGACTGCTTGCCGTCAAACACAATCACCAGCACTTTTCCCAGCTTCACAAGCTCCTCCAGCTGGTTGTCGCCAAAGAAGCGCTTGTACGCGTTCTTCTTGGAAAGTAGCAGATGTGCCTCGTCCACGAGGATCACGTCGGCCGGGGAGTCAGCCGGAGAATTGGCGGCATTGCGCCCGCGTGGCCGCTCCTTTTGCAGCCGGTTGATCAGCGACGTCGGCCGCTCCAGGTCCGTCTTGCGGATAAAGGGAAACTGCGCCGAGATGCGGTGGTACAGCTTGAGCATCTCGGGGTGGTTGACCACGAGGTAGTTTTCCGTCCCGGTCAGCGTGGCATCGGCGTCGGCCTGGCTGGCCTTTTTGTCCTCCTCAACGCGTGCCTGTCGCTGCAGCTCGTTAAAGAGCGCATTCAGCACCACGCTCTTGCCTGTGCCGGCGTCGCCCTGGATCACAAACACCGACGGCCGCTGCGTCTTTGCGTACGACTGCAGGCCGTCGCGGCAGAACTGCAGCACGCGGTCCCGCAGCGTCTGCTGCTCCTGCGACAGCGGCACGTTGGACAGCTTTGCAATGGCGTCGCGGCTCCTCTCGTTGATGCGCATCGCGTCCCGTGGCTCGTCGGCGGCCTCGTCCATCGACTCGTCGTCCTCCTTGTGTCGTTGCCGTGGCTTATCGTCCTCAGACTCGCTCTGCAGGCTCTTCAGGCTCTGCTGGCTCTGCTGCTTCTGCAGCCGCACGGCCAGGTCCCTGTTGCGGCTGCTGCGGCGCACCGCCGTCTGCACTTGCTTCACCACACGGCCACCTTTGGGGGGCATTTTGGCTGTTTGCGTTGTGTTGTCCTCCTTACAACTCAGAATATGCTGGCTGCTTCAGCCGGCACGAGACTTTCTCCCATCGACCTGAATTTGACATGGTCGGCGACGCAACACTCCACTTGGGCCGGCGAAAGAGTCATCTTTGACGATGAACGGCCGATTATGGATCCATCCCCTGACGGTGCATACTGAGTTCTGATAGTGTACCCACTGCCCGTTCCCGTTCGGCCGGTCTGCGGCTCTGCCGCGCGCGGACACTTTAGCGGCAGTCTCTCGACATTTTTTAGTCATCCTGCGGCGAGGAAAGTAACTCGTACGGCATGTGCATGTGACTGGCAAAACTATGTGCTCTCTACAATATACCACCTCTGTCTCATGCACAGTGCAAGCTGCTGGAATAGACGAAACACTGCATAAGCCGCGTGCGTCTTGTCTTGTGTCATGCCTCATGACGCGGCTTGCAGTATGCAGTCACACAGCGCCATCACGAATATATGTTACTGTGGCGTTATGCAGGACTTGTCGCTTGAAAGATGATATTTGTCAATAGTGGCTGCGAGTGACGTAGGTGATTTGCCTTGTGTGACATGATCAGATGCAGGCTCAACAAAAAGAAAGGATTAGAGAAGACGAAAAGAAGAGAAAAGAAGAGAAAAGAAGAGAAAAGAAAACGAGAAAAACAAGATATAGGATTAGAAAAGAAGGAGGAGAAAAAAAATAAAAAAGAACAGAGAGGACGAAGAAGAAAATAAATATAAAATAAAAAGTAGAGAAAACGAAAACGAAGGAAAATAAATAAATAAAGAAACCTACTAGATAAAAAAATCAACCACTCTATGCATCAACTCATATGTAGCCGAAGCATTGAAATGACAATATTAACACAATTCCAAAAACAAACTGCCATTTCCCTAATGACGTCTCTTCTCCACTAGACAGCTCCGCACTGCTGACTACTCTTGCGATTCGAGGGACTCTATTTTCACGTCGTACCACTTTTCGCCAATCGCATCACGACATTGCCTCTGCACAATCAAAAGAACAGTCGAGTACTCGTACTCAACAAGCTCAAATATGCTCAGCCGAGCCGCCACACGCCCCCGTGGGCCGCCACTACCGGCCCTCCGCTTCTCGTCGCGGCCAACAGGCTTTGCACGCCCGTCCACAGCCCCGGCCTCGGCCCTGACAACGCCCGCGGCACCAGCCGGCGCCCGCACGTTCCTGCGGCCGCCGCGCAACGACGCCTCGCCCTACGACAGCCTCAATGTCACGCGCCTCGCGCGCGAGCGCCGCGACTACGACCGCCGACGCCGCATCTTTTTGTACTGCGGCGCCACGGCCGGCTTTCTTGCGTCATGCTACACGGCCTGGCAGATCAAGCTGCGGCTCGACAACCCGATCAAGGCCGACGCGACTGGCACCTCCGGCGCCTCTTCCTCGTCCATAGACCAGGCCCGCAAGGTCGTTGTCCACGACAAGGACGGCAGCGAGATTGTGCCGACCGGCAACAGCACCGTGCCGGCATTTCCGCGAACACTGGTACTAGATGGCCTCGTCGACGGAGAACCCAAAACCGAAGCGACCGCGACCGCGGCCACCCACCCCCACCACGACACCATTGTGGTTCCCTCGGGCGCCGTCGAGAACGAGTACACGCTGGTCGGCCTGGGCACGCGCGCCGTCACGTTCATCGGCATCCAGGTCTACGTCGTCGGCTTCTACATTGCCACGGCCGACATTGCGGCGCTGCAGAACCGCCTGGTCAAGCGCGTCAACCCCATTGCGACGGCGCTGGTGCCGTCGGAAAAGGACGACCTGCGCGCGACGCTGCTCGACCCCGCCGAGGGCGAGGCGCTGTGGGACGGCCTGCTGGCCGACGGTGTGCCGGCGCGGTCGCTGTTCCGCATCGTGCCCGTGCGCGACACCGACTTCCCCCACCTGCGCGACGGCTTTGTGCGCGCGATCCAGGCCCGCGCGCCGCGCATTCTGGAGCAGGAGCAGAAGCAGGAGCAGCAGGCCAGCACTGGTGGCGAGGGCAAGGGAACGGCAGCACCGCCCGACTTTGGCGAGTCCGTTAAAGAGTTCCGCCGTGCCTTCAACCGCGGCAAGGCACCAAAACAAAAGGAGCTGCTGATCATGCGCGACGCCGGCGGCTCGCTGCGCATCGTCTTTGACGACGGCCGCTCGACCGGGCGGCAGGTGCTGGGCTCCGTGGCCGACGAGCGGCTGTCGCGGGCGCTGTGGCTCAACTACCTGGGCGGGCGCAAGGTGGCCAGCGAGGAGACGCGGAAGAGCATTGCAAACGGCGTCATCGAGTTTGTGGAGCGGCCCATTGGCACAGTTGCCACACAGGTGGTTTAGTCGGGTCGACGTTTTCTCTTTACTGTACATATCTCTTCTTGTATCATAGCTGTACGGCATTCAAAAGGTATTCAAACCAACGCTCCTATATTTGATTATAGTTTCAGTATCCAAAAACATGAACCGCTGCAGCGGCCATGGCAGTCTATTCTTCTATTTAAATCTTGGACGCGCCGTGTACGTGCTTGTTGGCTGTCGATTGGCTGCTGCTGCGGCTCGCTCGCCCCTATGCCAGGGAGCCGGCAGCCTTGAGCAGGTTCTTCAGATCCTTGTTGCCCTGCAGGTCCGAGTTGCCGCCAATGTGCTTCTTGCCAATGAAGATGTTGGGCACGGTGCGCTGGCCCGAGATCTTCTCCAGAGCCTCCTGGATGGCGCTGCCATCCTCTGTTGCGGTTAGTCATGCGCAAAGGCAGTAAGTAATTACTACGAAAAAACGTACCCTCCTGGTCGAGCTCAACGAGCGTGTACTTGGCGTCGAGGCTGTCGAGGGTCGACTTGGTCGCGCGGCAGTACGGGCAGTACGACTTGCTGAACACGACGGCAGGGTTCTCGTCGATGAGCTTCTGGGCCTTGGCAACGGCAGCCATTGTGTCTTGCGATGAGGGGGACGAGAAAAAGGAAGAGAAAATGCGGCTGAAAAAGGACATGGGACGGGGGACAAAGGGGCGTGTAGATGTGTGTGGAAAAGAAGATGATGGCCGAGGAATAGCTGTCGACGGAGGATGGGAGGTCGAGATATATGTACGCGGACGTGAGAACTGACGCAATGGGGGGCAAAAAGAGGGGCGGACAGACCGCAGAGGACGGACGTTGGCAGGCATTGGGGACGGTGTTGGAGGGCAGGTCGGTGGCAGAGTACAAGAAGGACGAGACAAGGTGGATTGATAATCTACTACAGTACGGAGTACTCGTACTCAGCAGTATTGGGGGAGCAGCGACGGCGAATGGTGCAAGACCGACCAAGAGCGACCAGTCGGGGCGGGTAGACTTTGCGGCGGTGCAAGTGCCTGATTTGGAATCTGCGTGCTGAAGAAACTGGGGCCAAAGGCAGGTAGGTGCTGAGTAGCAAAAGAGAGCTGGTTCCAAGCAGCTAGAGCCTGACTGGGGAAGACTGATTTGTCAACTTGACACTTTCTGGAGGGCACACGTTTTGGAGGACAGAGCGATGTGATATTACTCCGTTCTTTGAACAATGTATATATAGTTCAGCTATGTGTATTCCAAACTGCGCAAGGTGGCGCAAAGCGAGCTTGATGCGTAGCGGAATCATTTTCTTGATTGCACAAATTGCTACCGAGGCACTTGCATTAGTATTTGGTCGCAACTTGCGTCACAGCATTTTGAAACTGTCCACTGGTTTTGGAATCTACGAGATCACTGCTTAGTTGCACTTTGACGGAGTAGTTGCACTTTGACGGGATAATTATCTTGACGGGGTGCACCTATGCTGGAAAAGGACTCTGTTGTATCGTGACAACGTTAGCTAGAAGCTGACGTCGCTGTTGCCGTCTGTCATGGCCACTCAGTGAGCATGGTCCGTGTAAGATCATACAGAGCAGGCGACACTAAAGTCGTCTGGCTATCGGCACACTGGCTTTTGCACATTATGACGGCCACTTACCTCTTGTCTTTCACCAAAGCCCATGGTGGCAGCACCTACGAGTATTTTAAGTGCTGACCAGACACACCGCGTCCGTCGGCCGACGGCGGCAACGCTGGCAGGGCCGCGAGACATTACAGACATGTGCAAAGTCATGAAAAAAATGACAAGCCACCCATAATAGAAAATTACGACTACGATTTCGGCCTCCTTGAAGGCTGTAATAGAACATCGAAACAAGACACCAATCAGATCGGACAAGGCTCTGCCTACTCGTCGATCTCGGATATTACTAATCCTTGCTTTGCCATAAGCACTTCCAACGACCCAAGAAAAAACTCGATCTGCCTGTTGTGCTGTTTCAGATATCCAGCTGTGACATTCGTCATCTCAGCGCCGCCAAAAAGAACACGACTCCAGAAAAGTGGACACGAGTTGCATCAGCCGCGCCAGCAGCAGTGCTACCAGGGCCAGAACCAGAACAGTTCGTGTCGACATGCATTGATTGGCTTTTTGTTCTCTTCAACAGCCTCTAATAGTCGACACTCGTCGACTCCTCATCGACCATCTCCTTCCCTTTATCTCTGACCTCCTTCCGACACAGTAGGCTCTTCGGTCGTTCCTTCTTCAACAGGCTGCCTCTTCGCCCAGCGCGCCTTCCCAATTGCCCCCTTTCCGTCCTTCCGCCTTGCGCGTGTACTTTTGCCACGTCGTCCAGCCCAACGCCGCCACGCCACACCATAATCGCTGCAAGGTGCTTCCTTCCACATATTTTTTCGAATTAAATCATAATTATAAAAAACGCCCAGCGCCCCCATCTTACGACTTGCCCTGCGCAGCACTACTCAGTACAGGCCACGAGCACACACGCCACACACGCCATACGCTCGCTTTCCTCGTGTTGCACTACCACCCCCCCCCTCTCTGCGCCAACACTACCCACTGTCTGCCGACAGCCCTGCCGCCTAATATCGCCTGTGCCTGCTTCAGCTGTTCCAGGCGTAACCAATCCTAACCGGCGACTCCGCCCTATCCTGCTGCTGCTGCTGCTCGTAGTTCGACTCCCCGCCATCCTTTTCCCTCTTCCCTCTCCCCCCTCCCGTGTCCTTTCCCTTCCCGTTTCCCTGTTTTTGTCCTATCCTAGGACAGTATACAGTCGTCAAAGTGGCGTCCGGATCAGCAGCCGCGGCGTCTTTGGGTGCCCCATTTGCCAACCTAGCCAACCTCACAGCCCTTTTGCCAAAGCTCTCGCCGCTGTTGCCGCCCAACCTCCAGACCTACCTCGACACCTCTGTCGACACCGTTTCCACCGCCCTCGCCAGCTCATCCTCCTACATCGAGTCGACTACGGGCATCCCGCCCACGGCTCTCTACAGTGCCGCAGCAGGTGCTGTCATCCTTGGGGCCGGAGCTCGAACCTTTGCCAACCGCAAGACCGCCACGACTGGGAGCACGAGCGAATCAGCTGCCGCCGTAGACACTGCTGCCAAGGTTGCGAAATACCGCAAGCGCAAGGCCGCCAACAAGTTGAAGAAGAAGAAGGCCGAACAAGAAGCAGCTGCTGCCGCCGCCGCCGCCGCGCCGTCGCCCTCGGCCGTCCAGAAAGAGGACGCCTCCGCCAGCACTGCCAGCAAGAAGAGCAAGAGCAAGAACAAAAAGGGTGGCAAGAAAAAGAGCAACAAGAAGAACAACAACAACAGCAACAGCAACAGCAACAACCAGGACAACAGCCAGGACAGCAACCAGGAGACCGACGACATGTCGCGCCACGGCTGGTCGAATGGCCACCATACGTTGTCGCCCTTCTCCTCATCCATGGGCCCGGGCGTGCCCGAGATCACCGACGACGACTACGACTACCTCACGCCAGACGACATGCACCGCAACCCCGCACGCCGCTATGGCCCGCGGCCCACATCCATGGCCGGCAACCTTGATTATCGCACAGGCTCGGGTGTCACGTACGCCGATGCAGACGATGACGACATCTCGGGCATTCCGCAAGAGGACGTGCTGCAGCTGCGCCGTGGCAACGTCGTCGACAAGGAGTACTTCCCGGCCTACTCCATTGGCGACGGCAAGCTGTACGTCCAAGACGTGCGCGAGCGTGTCGAGATGCTGTACAATTTGAACGAGGACGAGACGGTCAACGTGCGGCTGCGGTACAAGGGCCGGCTGCTCGACGACGACGAGGTGCCCATCTGCCGCTACGGCGTTAAGAACAACAGCGAGCTGACCATTTCGCTGCCGGGCGATGAGCCGGACATTGCATGGGCGCCTCCGGCCCACGACTCCAGGAAGAGCACAAAGGGCCGGCCGCACAGCCCCCTGAATGGTGGCGGTGCGTCGGCGTCCACGGGCAACCTCGAGGTGCCAAGGCGTGGCCGCTCCGTCGACAAGGGCTCCTCGGCGGGCCGCACGCGGTCCGAGGCGTCGGGCACGGCGGACGCGGCGTCGTCTGGCATTGCCAACATTGCCCACCTGGCACCGCTGAAGAAGCTGGTGGGCACGCCCATGGAGAAGCTCGACACCATTGCGCAGCACTACAAGAGCAACCTGCTGCCGCTGTGCGAGGAGTTTCTGGCACAGCCACCGGCCGACAACAAGGAGCGCGGCGACAACTACCGCAAGATCTCGGAGACTGTGTTCCAGCACGTGCTGCTGAAGCTCGACGAGGTGGACACGGGCGGCGACGATGCCGTCCGCGCAAGGCGCAAGGCGCTGGTCAACGAGGTACAGGAGAAGCTGCAAATGATGGACCTGCAAGTTAAGGCCAATTAGGCCGACATTGGCTGGTTTCCTCGTTCACTTTTGCATTTCTTACCCGTGTTTTAATAGCCTTTGTTGTATTCTTTTTTGACCTCGCTTGGTTCATACACTGTCATTTTCTGTCATTGTTTTGTTTATATAGTTGTCTCTTGCATTGCGTCTTCATTATCATCACTTTTTATCACTCGAGCTGACTTGCATGCTGTGGAGATTTACGTCAATGCCAAGGCAATCTGAACCAGCAAAACTACACGTGATAAAATAGTCAGATGTCTACCTCTTCCACGTGACGTTATCGCTCGGCCCTAATGGTCGGCTTATCTCGTATTGCCCCTCTCTGTCGAAAAAGCACTAGTTAGGCCTGCCCTAGCCACCGAGGCAGAGTTTTTGGGGGGGCGCATCATTTTTTCTCCCCTCTATGGGTGGGTCCACATGTGCTGTGCTCGCTGTATCAGCCAGAGAATTTTTTGCTGTATTCTGTGTGATTGTGGGTCTTTTTTTTCTGCCCTGGCACCCTCTGGGCTGTGTGTCCGCCCTGCCCTCTCCTTCGCCCTCTGGCTTGCCTGCCGTCAAAACCCAAATTCCCACACATCGAACAAGTCCAACGGACGCAAGGGAAAAAGCCAAACTAACCAGCAGCACCAGCAAAAAATAATAATATCGACAATCAGAAAAGAAGACCGCCATACCCGGATCTCCTTTTCTCTTTGCTTCATTCCTGTCGTTTTCGATACCCCCCCCCCGACCCCGTCACGACACACCCGCCCGCTTCACTGCGGCCGACCACCAAAACAAACAAAGATGTCGAGCTTCGAGACTGTTGTAAGTTTTGATGCATGTCGGAGGGATTGGAGTCCGGAAGGCAGACTCGACGCCTGCTTGCTTGGGAGGAAAATGGAATGGAATGGCGGTGTCGGCCTTTTATCGACGACCATGCGGCCACGATCGCAAGACACTACACCGGAAGACGACACGACAACAACTTCGATGGCGCTGTCCAGGCATGGAAGTGCACTGATGGACATGGATGCCAACCAGAGGCATCGAGTGATAAGCACAAGAGTGCGCTGCAAGACACGATGCAGTCAGTTACCGACACTACACCACACATTGCCCACTCGACAACGGGCACTTTGACAAACGACAGACCAACTCGGCAACGACGACAATCCACCACCGAACGAACGTGAAGAGGACACCGTCACCCATGCCATTTCACTCGAGCAAGCAGCAGTGTTGCACGACGCCAGAGACTGCACACGCACACGAGGCAGCGGATTGCTAACCACGTCTCTACAGGTCGTCATTGATGGCAAGGGCCATCTGCTGGGCCGTCTGGCCAGCATCATCGCCAAGCAGCTGCTCAACGGCCAGAAGATTGTCGTTGTCCGCTGCGAGGCCCTGAACATCTCTGGAGAGTTCTTCCGCGCTAAGCGTACGTTTATCCCAAGTTCACGCACAGTGATGTGATGCAATGCAATGCGATTTGATCACAGACTGACCTCCCCCGTATAGTCAAGTACCACTCCTACCTCCGCAAGATGACCCGCTACAACCCTACGCGTGGTGGCCCCTTCCACTTCCGCGCCCCCTCGCGTATCCTGTACAAGGCTGTTCGCGGCATGATTCCCCACAAGACGGCTCGCGGTGCCGCGGCCCTTGAGCGCCTCAAGGTGTTTGAGGGTGTCCCCCCCCCGTACGACAAGCAGAAGAAGATGGTCGTTCCCCAGGCCCTGCGCGTCCTGAGACTGCAGCCCGGCCGCAAGTACTGCACGGTTGGCCGGTTGAGCCACGAGGTTGGCTGGAAGTACCAGGATGTTGTCGCCAGGTGTGTATTCCGTCTCTTATTTCTCTACAAGAACACAGCTAACACCTGCAGACTCGAGGAGCGGAGAAAAGCAAAGGGCGCTGCCTACTACGAGCGCAAGAAGGTTGCCGCGCGGCAACTGTCCGAGGCCAAGAAGAACGCCAAGGTCGACACCAAGACGGTCCAGGCCCTGGAGTCGTTTGGCTACTAAATGTGCAGTTGGCCAACATGCTGTCGAGGCATTGCTCAGGTGCTTGTCTTCGTCGGTGAGTTGACCCCTCTGTGGCCTGTCTGCTGCTGGTAGGCCGCCGAGTCCCGGGGGGACGGGAGTGGATGGGGAAAAAAAACTGCAAGGGAAAAATGAAACAAGGGAAGCACATTTGGGAAGAGCAATGACCAACATGAAAGGCAACCAAAAAAAAACTAGCAGGTCTGGGGACGGCACAAACAACAGAGATATGGCTCGGATAATATGGACCAGATGAACAAACGGGAACCATGGTGACAGGACGGCGGGATGGTGATGCTCGGGAGGAGAGGAGAGGAGGCGTAAGGCGTCATCTTTTCTTGGCTCTCGAGCATGTAACCGTCACTGCTGTCTCGACACTCCGTTTGTTTCTTCGTTTCCTCCAATTGTCTGATGCCTCTTCTGTCTGTTTGTCTGTCGACAGACTTGGGCCGGTGCTGTTTATCTCTTCTTGTCTTGAGACTTTCTTCTTCTTTTTCTCTCGGAGACAATGACTGTGTTTTACTTCTTTTTGTTCTCTGTTATTTTAGAATCTGGGCGGCGCGTGGAAAGGCATCATTTCCAAACAAAAAAAAACAATTCAATAAATCAAACAAGCAAGGTTTTGTGAGGTTGACGTAAGGTTGCTGTAAGATGGTTTCATTGATTCTAGTACTCGTAGAGCCGACAGTTGTCATCACGACCTCACCTCAATCATCGGCATCGACACCAAACCGGCTGTCCTTGTAGAGCGACCGCACAGGCACCTGGTTGTTCTCGGCAATGATGCCAATGAGCTGCTGGGCGACATCGCGGACGTCGTTGTAGCGCTTGAGCAGGACGATGCGGGCCTGGTCCGCGTCGCCGTCGTCGTCGCTGGCGCCGGCCTTGTGCAGCGCAAAAATGGCCTTTTCCTGCTCGACCGCCCGCGCGAGTGCCCGGCTCTGCGTGTGTCAGCAATTACCCCATGGATTCTATGTAGAGAGGCTGACTCACCATTTTGTCGAGCTGCTGCACGTGTGCTTCCTGAGGACGTCAGTAGAGAATACGCGATAAGGAAATGCCGACGGTCTCACCAGCCTGTCAATGTCGTCCGTCTTCTTGTCGACCTTGATGGTCAGGACGTCGCCGGGTGCCGGCCCGGTCACAATCAGCTGCAGCTGCGAGGAGCCCTTTCGCACAGACTTGCGTGCCGTCGTAATGGGCCCCCAGTTGACGGCATCGTCGGCCTGGGCACGGTCCAGCCATAGGCTGTGGGCTTTGAGCTTCGTCGAGAGACGCGACAAGAGGCCGGCCAGCTGGGCCTTGTTGTCGGGCTCAGCAATGTCTTTGTCGATGCACGCCTGGGCCTGGGCCAGGAACTGGCGATGCTGGGCCAGGATGCCGTCCAGCCGTTCTTTGCGAGAAGGCATTGTCGCTGTCCATCCGTAAGTATTTGTCGTGTTCCACTGCGTATTTCCGAACACAAATCGTCAAAACTCCAATAAAAAGTGAAATCAAGCAAAAATCAGACAGAAAAAACCAAGTAGTCTGTAGAAACAAGATAAAAATAGATAGGATCTAAAAAGTATAAACTCGATACGAGTTTGAAAAGCAAAAGGAAAAGCAAAAAAAAGGCAAACAAAAGTAAACAAGCTATCAGGCCCGGCAAAAAAATGCGTCGGCCGGGAATCGAACCCGGGGCCTGTCGATAGCAACGTCAGTAACTACAGATCTCTTCAGAGAAACTCCTTTTTCGGACTAGTATACTAACAAGCCGCGTCTTTTAGATAGACGCGGGCGTGTCGACCCTGGAAGTACTAGGTTACTACTCGTACATGCTATTGCTCTCGTCGATCCTTTATGGGATCGCAGCCGTGGCAGGGCTGCCTGTCCTGTTTGTCACTTTGCTATCCCAGGCTATTTTTGTCGCTGGAGATTATTAGGTGTCTACGGAGTACGAGTAGGCTGGAAGGCACGGGGGGACAAATAGGAAGGTACGGGGGACAAATAGGAAGGTACGGGGGACAAATAGGAAGGTACGGGGGACAAATAAGCAAAAAAGGCAAGGGGGAAAAGCAGGACTACGAGGGAGGTTACACATGACCACAAGTTGACTCGTCTCGTTGACAGACGCGTGTTTGTTTTGGTCAAAGCTCTAAAGAAAATATCCACTCTCCTCTTCTCTCTCTCTCTTTCCTTTTCTTTTTCTTTGAGTACTCTTTTCTTTTAGCCGTTTTTACCGCGAATACACGATCCCCGAGCTTCCACTTCAACACAACAATGCCGCCGAGGAGACAGACGAGATGACAGAGGTCATCTCGAATGGTACGTTTGCTTCTTTCTTTATAAAGTCCCTGTTTAACATAAAGGATAGTGCTGGCAACAGTGGCCAAAGATCCAGGTTTTCGGGCCGTAGTACGGTCCGTGCTGTATGCGGCGACCTCGCTGGTCATTTTCCGCTCGCTGCCGCTGCCGGCACCCCTCTAGAGGAGGAGCGCTGGCGTGTCGCTCTTGCACACTATTGCCTACGGCACGTTACTCTCGTTGTCAATCCTTTTTGGAGTGGCGGCCGCGGCCGACTTCGTCGAGACCCTGGGCTATACTCTATTGCAAGCCCTCATTTGGACCGCTACTGGCTGGGCAATTATTATGATCGGCATGTTGGTTTCTGATATATATTCTGTCCCACCGGGGGCAGCGCCAGTTCCGACTAGCGCCGCTTAAAATAGCACTACTACCGCCGCTGTCACGTAGCGACGTTTCGTGTCCCTACGTGATGGTGAGCTAAACCGGAAGTTCAACACCGAAGATCCCACCGAAGACGATTACGCTCACTTGCCCGAGGACGAGCAAGAGTCGGTCAAGGTGAACGGCTGGAACGCGGTCCCGTTTCTTAAGCTGCTCAAGAAGATGCACTCGCATGACGAACTGCTCGCGGCCAGCAAGGCGCGTGTCGCCGAGGTCCTCGAGGAGCTCGACGCGATCCAGAACGGTCGCGAGGAAGCCGACGCTGCTGCACGCCGCGAGCTCGAGGCTAAGCTCTGCCGTGACGTCGAGACAGCTCTTGCTAAAGAGGAGGCTAAGTGGAAGAAGATCAATGACGACCTACAGAAGAAGAACGAGGAGTAGCGCAAGAAGGACGCCAAGCAGATTGAGGAGCTGTAGAAGATGGTGGCGGGACAGTAGCTTTTCTTTTCGGGTTTTATGAATAGCTATCAGATTGAATCAAAATTAGTCGTTTTATGAAAAGACATTAAGTATTAACATTAAGTACATCTGCTAGGCAGTAAAAACAATACCTTAGGCTGCCGAAGCTCAGTATCGCCCGTGTCACGGTAAGCTGCCGTCGTGTAAAGACATGTAATCGCTGGTGCGGCCAAGGTAGTAATAGGGTTCTAAGAGGAGATACAACTGGTCGAGGCGGGAGCAAAAGTGCTCGTATTATAAGTAAGATATTAAGTATTAACCCACGGTAGTCGTAATGGCTATACTACTCGCCTCTATTACATGCATTACAGACGCAAGACAGAATAAGGTCCTGTACACAGTACTTTACCATTTCCTTCCTACCCGCTTCGTAACCGTCGTTCTATCCAACCCGCCACTGTACCTCCGAATATTCTCATTGAACCAGGCTTTTGCCTCGTCGTCCGAGCTCGAGTCCAACACCGCGTCATCTATCATAAGCTGCCCATAGAGGTAAGTAACCGCCCACATCCCCAGATTAGACACCCAATGGCTCCATCTGGGCTCGCGTATAACCGTCTTGACGAAGCTCTCGAGCAGTAGCTCTTTATCGGGATAATAGATGTTGTCCTCGATAGTGAACCGGGACGCGGGCACGGACGCAATACTTAGGTGGGTATACGACGACCGCAGCAAAATGGCTCTCTCTTCGACTCCGTTGCTTAGCGGGAAAAGGAAACGGACCGAGTTGTCGTCGAGATTACGGTATTCGCGGGCAAAGTGCCGGTGGATTGCTCGAATCTCTTCGTCTTGGAATAGCTGCGGATCGCGTGTAGAGCCATACGACCACGGTACGTCGCAAAAGCCGGCACCGCGCAAAGACTCGACGGCCGTGTCAAACTCATCATCGTCAATGATAACCATAAAGTTCTTGGGGGAATATTAGCATTTGTCGATCCCCCGGGGTATGGAACCCATGCTCACATTATAGATGGCACGGACCCCGACATAGCCCATGGCATACTCGCCCCATGCAATGCCACAGATGGGGCTCAACGCCGATGCGATGTGATCCATGGTGCGGGCGGCATATTGCTCGGACGAGACGCTACCGCGGCACTGTTCGTGGACCGGTGGGATGCTTGGACGGTAGAGCAGCTGGGACTTGCTGTAGGAGTGGATTGTTGGTTGGGACGTAGATCACTACGAGTACGAGTAGAAGAGGCTCAACTAATAGCAGAAAGACCAAGTAGAGACAGCGGGGTGTCACGTGTCTCGACAAAACCCCACGGCCTTCAAGCACGATTGCGTCACATGGTAAGGCGCGCTTCCTCAACGTCCTAGATCACGTGCTCAGACGTACGTATCTACGAGTACTGAGTACACGACAATGCGGCCATGATAGTAGTGACTCACTCAGTTGTGTATTTGATGTGTGTAGTCTGCCATAGCCATGAGAAGAGCGAGTTTCTCACTTGAGAATCAAGAAACACAAGAAACACAAGAAAGAAAACATAAAACAAGTTCAGGAGACCAAAACCAATCCGCCACAGACTCAGCCAGCCCAGCCACCGACAACTACGATCCCGACTCTGAAAAAGGCTTATTTGGAGATGAACGGTCTGGAGATGGAGATGGAGATGCATTCTTGACGTACAGCCGAAGAGGGCTGCTGCGCACGGGCGCGTTGATCAAGATACGGGCCCGGGCCTGCTCGACGGCAATGTCGAGGGGTGTCGGCTCGGGGTTGTCGGATAGGTTGTCAGTCTCGTCGTCGTTGGAGATAGGGACTTGTTCTTCTGCAATGGCCTGGAGACGAGACGAGCTGCCATTCACCACAAGAGGGCTACTTTGGTCTGGCTGCACTGCAACGGTTAAAACCGGATCGCGGTGAGTGCGGGAAAGGGGATACGTGCAGCTTTGGTTGCCATTCCTGTCCAGTTCCATGGGCTGTCCTTGCTCCGGTTCCGGGTCGTCGTCCTCGATGATGATTGGCGTGTGGATGCTGTCACCCGGCCGGGAACTGGCGGTGTTGCGAAGGCGCACGTATAAGGCTGTGATCTCGATGGTCCTAGTCTCAAGCACATTGTCAGACGTGGCCGTGGGCAGTGAAGAGGAGGAGGGGAGGTTGCTTGGGGGAGGGGATCGTGGGCTTTCAAGGGGAGCGTCGTCAATGGCAACTGGTGGCTCGTCAATGACCACTGGGGACTTGTCAATGACAACTGGTGGCTCGTCAATGATCACCGGTGACATGACATCTTTGGGAGACCAAGGGGGAATGCGAGGCTGGCCTTTGGGAGGCACATAGAACTTGGCAACCAGGGGAGCAAACAAGCTCGGAGCAGCACTTGCTGGGGGTTCAGGGCTTGCAGAGCCGGCAGAAACAGGACGGATAGGAATGTCGGGAGCAGCAGTAGCAGAAGAAGAAGCAGGCCGGGGACGTCGTGGAACTGAACGGGTACCCGGGGGATGCGTCGTTCTGGAGCCGCCCGACGCATAGCCAGTCGTGGGGCCACTGCCAGACGTGCAGACTGGGCTTCGGCTCCGCGAACAGGAGCCGCCATTGTTGTAGCCCGAGGGCTCGCCGGCCGAGTAGCGGACAGGCTGGCGTTGCGTGATGTGGGTGTCCGTGCCGACGTCTCCAATAGCCACGACCTCGTCCCGGAAGGATTGTGATCTGGGCTGGTGCTGGGGGTGAGTGTCTGGCTTGGGATCTGGCTCGGGGTCTGGCTTTGGATCAGACCTGGGATCTGGCTTGGGAGCAAGCTGCCGGAAGCTGTGGCGGACGTTGGAGGACCCGATGTTCTCCAGAGCCCCAGCCCGGTAAAAGTGGTCTGCAAAGCTCATCTCGCCGTCGGGATGAAAGGGCGACAGGTCACGGCCTTTTTCTTTGTCCGGGGCAGTCTCATCGTCGGGGGAAGGAGACAGTAGACAGACTTGTTTCCCTTTTCCTTTTTCCTGGGTAGTCTCGCCGTCAGGGGAGGGCGATAGTTCACGGCCTTTTCCCTTGCCCACGCCAGTAATATCTGGGGAAGGCGACAGCTCACAAATGTTTTCCTTTTCCTGGATAATGTCGTCGTCGGGAGGAGGCGACAGTAGGTGAAAATCGTTTTCCTTTGCCATGGTAATCTCGTCCGGGAGAGGCGACAGCTTGCAGAATTTCTGGGTGATCTCGCCGTTGGGCAAGGGCGACCCCCTTTTCTTTTCCTTTTCCTTTTCCTTTTCCTTTTCCTTTTCCTTTTTCTTTTCCTTTTCCTTTTCCTTTCCCTTTCCCTTTCCTTCTTTGGTCGCTGAAACAACCTCAACACTGGCCTCACTGACCTCGCTTGAATCACTCGAGATGCTAAGGACACTCACTGGCCGGGGAGCTGGTCCCAACGTCGCTACCTCTGCACTCGTGGCCCGACCTTTTCCCTTGTCCACGTGGCGGTCTGGGTCGTTGGCCTCGTCACTGCCGTGGGCTGGAAAGGCAACCGAGTGCCGGCGCTTGTACTCGTCGGTGTCGTTGACGGTGGGCATGCCCGGGTCGAGAGAGACACTGTGGTGGTTATAGTCAACAATCAGCGAAGCCATGGCAGCATTGTGCTCTCGATCAGCCTGGTCATGATGGGTGTCGCCGTGGGATAGTCCGACTGCGGTCTGGCCGTGCTGGGTGCCGTACTGGTCCCGGGGGTGCTGTAGCCGGCCATGCTGCAATGAGGCCTTTGTGGGAGGAGGCTTTGGAGGCAGGCTGCTGTAGGATCGACGTCCATCGTTGTTTTGAGCTTTATTGGGTCTAGAGCCAGTCATTGCGGGCTGTTTTTTCGAAGACGACCGGAGAGAGCTTGTAAAACTAGACGAGGTTAGTTAGCAGGGGGAGGAGGGACAGTGCGTTCTTATTCCACGACAAGACGTGAGACGAAGCTGAAGACGAGAGACTCAAGAGAAGTCTGGTATGTAAACTGAGGAAGAGATGAGAGTGAAGAGAGAGAAGTATGAGAGGAAAATGAGAAGAGAATGAGAAAAGATGGAAAGAAGAGCAGAAAACATAAAAAGGAAATAAGAGGAAAATAAGAGAAGAAAAGAGAGAGAAAAGAAGAGAAAAGAAGAGAAAAGAAGAGAGAGAAAAGAACAACAAGAATTGAAAGAAAAGCTCTACTGAAGAATTAATACTCGACAATCGTTGAGCTTCTGTTGTCTTCCTGGTCGTGATCGACAAAGTGGACTTGACGATGGCCCTGTGTCACCTTGCTATTGTTATTGCTATTCAGTGTTTTGCAAAGGCTCCAATACTGTGCCGGCCCTGATAGGACAGGAAGAGCAGCTGGAAGCAGTCAGAGAGAGAAGTGGAAGCATGGTACTGGCAAAGGTCAAGTCCTTGATACAAGAGTCATGATCATCAAGAGTGCCTCTTAATTTGACAGCCATTTTCACTACACAGAAAGACTCTTGACCAACAGGCATTCATCATTATGCAGTAACCTCGACGTCCTTGATATTCAGCGTCGTTATGCTACTCGAATCTTCGTTGTGCTCGATATCTCGACATCTCGACGTCTTCAATATACCCCGTCTTTACCTTGCGTTTTGCAAGTATGTCGACCAATGCTAGTCCAGGGTCTGGAAACAAAAAAGAGAGAAAAAAGAGAAGCTGAATAATACAGAATAATAAAGATCAAGCCAACGACACCACAAAAACACAACTCTACAACAACTCGTCCCGTGGCCTCCGCAGGTACAGCTCGACGACGGCCCGCTGCTTGGCCTCCTGGGCCTTGCGGTCCTTGTCCTTGGTGGTCAGCGACGGCGACGCGCGGCACAGCACGCTGCCAAACAGCTCGGCATACCGGCGTTCGCGCGCCGTGCGTCGTTCGAGGGCCGCCAGGGCAGCCGCCGTCGCGGGGTTGGTGCTCAGCGAAGCATTGGTAGTAGTAGTAGTAGTAGTGGTGGTGGCGGGGTTGTTGTTGGTGGTGGTGATGCTGGTGATGCTGGTCTTGCGAAAGGCGCGGCCGAGACTGCCAATGCCGCCCAGGGCCGCCGCCGCAAAACCGCTGCCACCACCGCCGGCGGACACGGGCGACGTCAGGCCGGCGGTGCTGCTGTTTCTCCGGTTCATGGCCCGCAGCGCATCGACGTCGCCGAGGCTCAGGGGTGACAGCTCGCCGGCCATGCGCGACAGCGTGGCTGTCAGAAAGACAAAGAGGATGTTGTGGTGCGGTGCCGACGACAAGATGTCGAGGATGGCGTTCTTGTCGGTCTCGAGGGCAGCCTTGAAGGCCGGCGTGTTGAGCGGCGGCAGTGCCGCAGCAAGACTGACCAAGGAGGCCAGCGGTGCCTGGCTGATGCGCGACCACAGGGGCATGGTGACGACGCCGTCGGGAAGGGCACGCAGAAACAGCAGCAGCACGTGGCAGACAATCTCGAGACGCACCAGCGACAGCACCTCGGGCGCAAAGGCGTCGGCCACAGGCCGGTCGGTGTCGAGGGCGTCGATGACGGCGACGGCGTAGTGGCGGAACAGCGGCGACGCCGGGCTGGTCGCCGTGTGCTCAAAGGGCCAGCCGGGCGCCGACTCGACACTCGGAATCGTGCAGTCGTCCAGCATCTGCTCGTCGGCGATCGCGCGGTCCGTCAGGTTCTCCATGGCCTCGGTCAGCTTGAAGAGCTCCTTGGGCGCCGAGTGCCGGACGTCGAGCTCGTAGGGGATGGAGCCGGCCGGCAGTGTCTTCTTGTCTCCGGCCTCGTCGGCCCGCTCCAGCAAAAATTTGCGAATCCCGCCGTCCGGCACGCGCACCAGCTCGTCGACGGACCGGCCGATGCACGTCGCCGACCACGTCGCCCGCACCGGCACAAAGTGGTCGCGGCCGTCCATGACGCGCAGCACCAGCACGTCGTCGAGCGAGGCCGTGCCCTCGTTGAGCATGCGCGCAAACACCACGTCGTCCACGCCGGCTTCGAGCAGCACGTCGGCCGTCTCGCCGGGGAACAGCACCACCTCCTGGCCGGCGTCGCCCGAGTCGTTTGCGCTCGCGCTCGCGTTCGCGTCTGCATCAAACGTCGTTTTCAGCCACACGTACGGAGGCACAAGTGACCCGCTGCTGGCCCCGAGGTCCTCCGTCGACGGCTTCTCGACAAACGAAAACACGGCCGGCACGCGGCCCGTGTTGGCAATGGTCAGCGTGGCCGTGGCCGTCTGCAAAAACGTCAGCGGGCCCAGGTCCACGGCGGCATCGTCCGGCCCCGACCCGGCCGCCGCCGTCGTGTCGCGCACGCGGCTGTCCACGACCACCGTAATGCCCGGCCGGCTCTCGTTCTCGGACCGGTCCAGCTGCTTGGCCACCTCGGCCACCACGACGGCCTTGAGCTCCGGCACGGCCGCGTCAAAGTCGACGGTGAACAGCGACACCACCGGCTTGTGGTCCGACGACTGGATGCGCTGGTGCGACGTGTACAGGTCCTGCCGGATGCCGTTGCCGGTGTCGTCCGCGCCGGCAGCGGCATCATCGGCGTCATCGTCATCGTCGTATGGCTCGAACGCAGCACCTCCAGACGTCTCGGCCGCATCGCCGTCCTCGTCGTACTCGAGCCGGGCTGCAGCCGACGAAGAGGAACCACCGGCGCCGTGACTGGCAAACTCCGTCTCGTCCGGCTGATACTCAAACAAGACGTCGTCGTCGTCGGCCACGCGGTCCAGCCCGCGCGCCGTCATCTCGTCGTCGCGCTTCCGGGCCTCGGCCTCGTCCCGCACACACTGCTCGTGCGCCTCCTTGTCGTGCCGCGTCCGGAACAGGATGCGGTCGCACCAGCTGGGCGCGCGCTGCTTCTCGCTCGAGTCAAACAGCCCGACCGTGCCAATGTCGTACTTGTACGACGGCAAGAACGTGATGCGGCCCTCGTGCCAGCCCTCGGAAAACGCCCGCCGCTCGCGGATCATGCGCCGCAGCTGGTCGTGCGGCAGCAGCGAGTCGAGTGTGGCCTGCAGCGACGCCGGGTCGTCGGACGCGTCCGGCACAAAGTCGTCGGGGTCCCGCAGCTGTTCGCAGTCGTCGTCCGGCATCACGTCCGGCCGGGGCGGCAGCGGCGGTAGATCCTTCATAACATCCACAGCCTCCTCCTGGTTACCCGAGTGACCATCGTCGCCATCGCCGCCATCACCATCATCGACGCCATCTGTGTCTGTCCATGCCGTCGACGCCGTGGCGACCGTGTCCATGGACGTCCGATTTGCCGTCGTGGCAGACGCCCAGCTCGCGCGGTTGTCGGTCGGGCTCTTGAGTATGACCGCCTCCTCGCCGGCCAAAGAACTGTCAGAGTGCCGGTGCCCGTCGCCAGCATCCTGCTGCCACGGCCGGCTCACATCGTACTCGCCACGCGTGTGCAGCGTCAATATCCGGCGGATGTCGTCGCCGGGCAGGCCCTCGAGCCGAAAGTTGAGATCGCCAAACCAAAAGGCAAAGTCGGCATCGTCAATCGTCTCGGGCTTGGGGGGCTCGGGCCGGTCGCCCCGTGGCACGCCAGGGTGCACGTACGGCTCAAACTGCGTGCGGCTCTCAATCTGGCCGACATCCCAGCACCGCCGCTCGGCATGCGACGGCTCGCTGCCGCTGGACAGGTGGCTGTTGACAAACACCATGCGCGTGGCCTCGCCGAGCACAAGGCTGGCCGACACGGCGCCCTTGTTGCCCAGCATGCCCAGCAGACCGGTGCCGACGGCCGACGTGCTCGTGTGGCTGACCATGGGGGCAATCTCGGGCGATGCGTAGACGAGCAGCAGCATGCCCGACAGGTGCTCCGTGGCGACGAGCTGGTAGCCCGCCGGCAGCGCCGCCTCAATGTTGGCCCGCCACTTGTCGATGACGGCCGCCGCCGGGTCTGCCGCATACACGCGGCTCATGTACTGGCTGGCCAGCTTGAGGTCAACCACCTCCTGCAGGCCCAGCACGTAGAGGCCGACCTTGTCGCGGCCGACGACGCGCACCCCTGTCTCGCTAGGCTCTTTGTTGTCGTTGTCGTCGTCGTCGTCGTCGTCGTCGACGTCCCGCTCGAGTGCTCCGTGGCCGTCTGCGGCACTGACACTGGTCAGGCGGTGGTCGATGCCCTTACCGTCGACAAACCACGACGCAACGTCCTGGTCGGTGCCCGGACACGCGGCAACGTTCCAGGTGCCAACCTTGACGCGCACGCGGTGTCGCCGCACATACTCTGCGCGGCGGGCATACACGGCGCTGTGTAAAGAATGGGGCGTTGATGTTTCAGCGTCCGTGGCGGTGGCAGCCGTCGTGCCAGCACCAGCGTCGGCATCCTCGGGGCCCACCGCCTGAGACGGCGGCTGCGCCGGAGGTGTCGCTTCCATCATGGTCGCATAGGATGAGGAGGCAAAAAAATACGAGAAGCAGGTGGCCGGCTACTTGACACGCATGTCGACAGCTTGCTCACGTTGGGCAGATGCCGCGGATGGATGAAGGGAGTAGCTGTCGTCGTGATGTTGTCGTGGCTGTCGTGATGTCGTTGATAGCTGTTTGGCGGGACTTCTGGGACGTCGAAGCAGAAGCTATGTACTGAGTAGTAATAGACAACGAAAACGCTCGTCAGGTGGGATAAAATGAAATGTTTCGGAAACGCGTAACAGGCTGAGCTATCGTATATCAACATTTCAGTGCAGATGGATGACGACGTGATCGCAGCTGTGCTGCCCGAGATAGGCGAGCTGACTAAGCAGAACAAAACACTGTGCTTGCGGGTGCTACGGGCAACGCAGTAGACTATATACACACTGTACCAGGCACAGTATGCGATAAGATAGGCACTGCACACAGAAGCTCCCCACCAGCGAAGCTCTTTGACAACCCAACGCGACAAACCACTTCCCACCTACGAGTACACCCCCCCCCCCACCACGATGAACCGCCCGACGCCGCGCAAGGCCAAGCACCAGCAGCAGCCCAGCGGCGGCGCTGGCCACCGGCGGCAGCCGTCGCAGCCGTACGCCGGCCACAACATGCCGGTGCCGCCGGCCGACTTTAACCCGTCCAAGATCACGATCCCCGACTACAACCTGCGCACACTGCGGCGGTACGAGCCGTCGATTGAGTCGATTGAGGACGTGGCCGTGTCGGCCGTGTTCTACGCCATGGACCCGGCGGGCAACTGGGTGAAGCCCGACCCGCAGATCGAGGGCTCGCTGTTCCTGTGCCACCAGCAGCCGCTGCTGGTCAACGGCCACTACCTGCCGCGCGCGTGCCTGTTTTTGTTCAACCGCAAGGAGACGTACAATGTCGTCGTCGACCTGGCCACGGTCAAGGCGGCCGAGGAGACGGACGGGCTCATGTCGATGCAGATTGAGATGCCGCCCAACCCCGCGACGGGCATGCCGGGTGAGCTGTTTGTGCTGGCCTTTTGGATCCATCGCACGCCCGCTATCGACGACCGCGTGTTTGATGCCTCGGTCATCCTGCGGCGGTGGCGCCATATCCGCGACGCACTCGCCGGCATGTTTGGCACCGAAGAGTACGCCCACACGGCCGAGCCCCTGCGTGCGGCAGTCGCCCACTGGCGCCTGCAGGCAGGCAGCGACGCCGACGGGGCAGCGGCACTAGTCCTGCCGCCGCAGCCAGCGCTCAAGGACACGGTGGACAATGTGCTGAAGCAGACGACGGGGCGCAGCGCGGTGCCAGGGCTTCAGCAGTAGCCTGTGCATTGCACTTTGTTTATGATTTCCGAGCCTATTGATACCAAATACTATGAATGATTTTTGTATGCGTATTTGATTGTTTAATGGTGGACTGATTAACTGTTTGCCTCTTGCTTGTTTGCTTGTTTGATTGTTTGATTGTTTGATATCTTGATTGATTGATATCTTCCATTATTCGTGCTGACATAAGCAGGCAAAGTAACATCTACTGGTTGCGCAAACGACGGAGTTGATGAAGCAGTTCACTTTAATCTGATTTGATTAGTCGTTCTACGAGTATAGGCAAACGACGCTACGGAGTAAAACGTGGACATGCACAGCCAACTTCGTCAGCCGTAGTCGCCGGACGTTCGTAGGGCACGCCGAAACGGCTGCTTGTCTCGACGGCGGACGTGAGATTCTGTCACTTTTGATATTGCCGTCATACTCACGGCGGACCAAGGCTCTACTCCACCGAGCTGGGCTGTCTTGATTGCTTTTTATTTCGTCGGAGTCTGCCCCAATTAGCGGAGGCCAGCATCCTACATCCATCGTCAGCCTCATCTCACCCCTGAGAGAAATGGCTGCAGGCGAGGACGACTGGTATCGTGTGTGGCACTTTTGATATTCCCCGCCGACATAGAGATGCTATTGTATTGTTGAGAAAAAGGGGTGAAACGACTATATAACAATCGAGTTCATCATCATATTCAACGAAGGCTACTATGGATCATCGTCCTCCAGATCATGGTCATTAAACTCAGTACCACTTCAAATCATCCTTATTAAAATCATCGTCACCTCTTTCGTCTCGCCAGCTGTTGATTCGCCGCCATGGACAGCTTCCATCAGTTTTCCACGCTGCCCCCTGAGCTGCAGCTCAGCATCTGGGAAGCTGCAAACGTCTCGCCATCAATGCACGTCTTTGATTTATGCTTGCCCGGGCTTCAAGATGGGGCCATGGCGACGCCACCTGCCGCAGAGAGGGCCGACGTAGCGTTTGGGCATACAAGCACGGAAGAGGACGGCAGGGACAGCCGCTACCATGCCTTTAAGGACACTGTCTTTTTTGACGCCTCGTCCGAGGGCCGTGATCCGTCCATGTACCGCTGGAAGATGGCCCTGGCGTCGTCGTGTGTCGATGCCCACAGGGTTACTTCTCCAAGATGGTCGGCAACGGGCTCGGCCAACTCGGTCTACCTGCCCGGCCCGGACCGCCGTGTGCAGTACGACAACACCACCGACGTGCTGCACCTCCGGCTCGGTCCGACCGTGGGCTGTCCCAAGCAGGCAGCATCGCTTGGGTCGTCTATGTCGTCTGTGTCGTCGGTGTCGACCGTGTCGCTTCCGACGTCCTCGTCGCGCGACCGGGCCGATGACTACGTCAAGACCGGCCTGCTCGACCACCAGTGGAGTGCCGAGCTGGCCGAGACGATGCGCACGGCGCGCTACCTTGCCCTCGATGCCGGCCAGACCAACGCCTTTGTCAGCGTCGTGGACAATTTCATTGTGCACGAAGAGATGTGCATGCTGGCGTCGACCATGGCGTGCGCGCTCGAGGCCCTGTATCTCGTGGACTATTGCAGCAGCGGCGCGTGCATCGGCTGTGGCCACGAAGCAGCAGCACAGACAGCCGACTGGACCAAGACAAAAAAAGGGTCACTGTATCGTGGGCTGAACGGGCACAAGCCAAGAGCAGCGACGACAACGACAACGACGCCGCCGCCAACACGAATCTACGGCGTCGGCATGGTGTACACGCAAGTCGTTGATCTCGAGGGACTCGGATGGACCGACCGGCACCCGGCATACGTCTTTGGCAAAGCTCTGGGCGAGGCCATCCGTGAGCAGCAGGCCGACGCCGGGGGCGTTATATTTCAAGGGGTCAAAGTGTTGGTGGCCAAGCGTGATCCTTCTCAGTAATAGTCGTGACTGTTCCTGTGCTATTCTAAATATATTATATACCCCCGCGACTTCACATCACTACTTCTCTCAATCATCGCTGATCACGATATACACGGGGCTGTCTCTGTGGGAGGCCTGCATAGGACGCCAAGTGCGGTGGCCGTTGGCTGCCTTTACTCCTGCCGTCTTTGCTGCTTCTGTCTTTATTGCCTTCTTTTTCTCCCTCTTGTGCGCCAGATCTGCGTGAGACTTGCCACTGCCAATGCAGGTTGCCTTGCGAGTCTTTGCACTCTCGTTCTGGGCCTTTTTCTTGTGAGACTTGAGCATCATATCCGCAAAGATGTCCTTGTGCTGTGCCGATGGTATCTCCGAGAGAGAAAAGGAGCTGTCACTCTCAGCCTTGATGTGGTGAAGCGTGTCGCTGATCCAGACCGTTTCCGTGTCCATCACAACAGGGGCCTGTTGTCCCAGCTCCTGTTCCTGCTGCCCCTGCCGCCCCTGCTGCCCCTGCTGCCCCTGCCGACTCTGCCGCCTCTGCTTCCGCCTCGTCTCCTTCACGGCCCGCCGCTCAATCATCTCGGCCAGGTGCTCGTTGGACGCGGCCGCCCACTGCGCCGTCACGTCGTCGCCGTCGGCATCCTCGACGCGGCGCGCATAGGCCACCATCATCGCCTCTTCCGTGTACTCATCGTCGTGCCTGTGGTACTCACAGGCGCTGTCCCTGAAATGGGCCATGCCCAGGCCGTGCGCGCCGAGCGGATGCGCCTCAAAATTCACGGGAAACTGGCACTCGCCGCGCGCACACCGCAGCACAAACCAGCCCAGCCCAAACGGCGCGTACTCGAAAACATACTCGGCTGCTTCGACTTCCCATGCGCTGATGGGGGGCAATGTAGGTGTGAGCCGTGGCCGAGGGGCATTTTGGGGGGGAATCTGTGAGATGGAGGTCACTTGAGTTGGCTAAAGTAATAATGTTCATGTCAGCATGATATAGCATAGAAAAAGCACCAACAACCTAGACACCGCACCTCTGCTTTTATTCTTCTCTTGGGTTTCATGATATGCCGCTTGCCATTGCCAGGTTGACACAGCGGCCGATGCAGCGGCTCTTGGCATTCGACGGGATCGTCAGCAACGGCCACAAGAGCAAGGAGCTGTCTCAAGCTGGCGGGCAGCAGGCCTTTGACGGAGTCTTCATCAGGTGCCTGAAAGGACGAGCCCTCCCTGCGCAACGCTTCCACGAGCGCGGCCTTGTCGGCGTGGAACTGTGTCACTTGCCGCGACAGCCACTCATAGTGGCCACGCATGCTGACATCATACTGGTCACATACAGCCTGAAGTCGTGGCATCCAGTCGTCGTGTAAGCCTGCAGGTGGCGTGGTCGACGTGTCCATGAGAGATGCCAATCTTTCTGCAGCGCAGGAGTGGCCGATGTGTTTGAGAAGAAAGGGGCGTAGAACTGCAAATAAAGAGAACAAGAATGCACAGTATAACGGCTTTCACACATATGAGTGAGTGAATTGGCTCAGGCAGTCATAACGCGTCCTGGTTGGTTGGGGTCATATATCACTTACACACACCACTTACACACATCACGTACACGGCCTACGGCCTTGGCCATTAAAATCTTCTGAAATATCTACCGTGAATTGTACCAAATAACGCCAACCAATGCATATCGTGAATCGTGATCCTCCCCCCTCACACCTGCAAATTCTCGTCCCACTCGGACCATCGCCGGATCACCTCGTCGACGGCTGCCACGGCGGCACGTGTTGCGTCCACCTCGAACCACTCGCGGTGTTCACGCCCACACCCGCACTTGTTCTGGCCCGGCTTGACCCGCAGTCCCGCGCCGGCCAGCTCCAGATGGATCAGCCGCTCGACCTTGTGCGAATGGGGCATCTTGCGCGGCTCGCGCGGCTCGTCGTGAGAGCTCGCTCCTTGCGGCGACCCCGACGGCACGTACGGGTAGAAGCGGATCAGCGTCAGGCTGTCGCCGCACTGGCGCGTCCACTCGTTGAGCCGGCGCTGCACGTTGTTGGCCCGGCCAATCTTGAGCAGCAGCGTCTTGTTGCCACTGCCGCCCCCTCCTCCTCGGGCCTGGGCCTGCTGGTCGGCAAACGACGCAATGACATCGCTGGCGCGGCGCTGGCCCGCGGACCGAGGAGGTGACAGCAGTGCCCGTGCAGCTTCGGCCGGCGGCTTGGTGCCGGCCTGCGACGACGTGCCCGGCGTCACCCAGAACATGTAGATGTAGCCCGCCTCGTCGCCCTGTGAGATGGGCTTGGCCAGCTCGGCCATGAGTGCAGACGCTGTCTGGGGCGATGTCGACGGCGGAATCAGCGAGAGATAGTGTGCCGTCTGCGATGCGGCCGACGGTCTGCGGGATTGCTTGCCCCCGCTGCCGTGGTGCTTCCGCCCTTCCGGGGATGCCGGGGCTGTGGGGGCTGTGGGAGCTGTGGGAGCTGTGGTCGGCCGCGAGTGGGGCTGCGCAGGCCGCGGTCGTGGGCGCACGGGCGTCGAGGGCATGTCGTCGTGCTCCTCGATTGGGATCGCAAAGCAGCAAAAGTACGAAGTGGTCTGCGTGGGCCGTGGCTTTGACCAGGCCGCCGGTGCTTGGTGAGATGCCGACGTCTTGGACGGCTTTGTTCGGCCCGAGTTGACGCTCAGCAGGTTCAGCCGATCGGCCAGCGTGTCGAGGCTTGTGCGCTCTTGCAAGCGATGCGAATTCCCCGAAGTCCCATGAGAAACGCGCGGGCCCGGACTCGACTGGGCAGAGATGCTGCCGGCCTGGTCCTTGTGCTGCCAGCAGTAGAGGCCCTCATCGCGCGGGTCGTCGGCACGGAGGCCGTGCTTTTGAGCGGCGCTGTTTGCGGCACTGTGGCGCGCTCCGCCTCGACTGTGAGGCAGAGGCAGCAGATTGTCGTTTTCAGCCGTGATTGGCCTCCGACATGGCCGGCCGCCAGAGGTAATGCCACGGCAAGTCGTGGCCGGGTCCTTGGAGTCGGAGCGGCGGACGAGAGACTCGGGTGTGTTTGGAATGAACGGCATTGGTGTTTACTGGATTGAAGAAAAGACAAGAAAGACAATGGGAACCAAGCGACATTTAAAAGGTCGAGGTCGAGGTCGAGGTCGAGTCGAGGCAATCGTCGTGAGGCGGAGCAGGCAGCTACGTCAGTGGGCTCTGCAGGAGAAGGTGCAGGCACCAGCAAAGCCATCGCTGGCATGCTGTACAGCAATCTGCCTCGAGCCGGTGACGCCCGACCACGCCCAAGCAAGAAAACAATTTCGAGAAGTGAGCATTTTACATGATTGAATAGACAACAGCAGACAATCCAGCGACCAATTGAAAGTACTGTGCCGCGCAAATTTCGTGTTGGCGATGCTTATGTAAGCATATTATATCAGCTGCCTGTGATTGGCTGTACAGAGCACCGCCACATGAGGACGATAAAAGCCACATTGAGGCAGCCACCTGTACAAGTACTCGTAATAACGGCCTTTTGACTCTGCAACAACTCGGCCACCCCGAAGGCTCCGTGACGAGGCTGATGTTTCAACACTGCGTCTTTCTCATATGTTTTACTCCCTTATATAGAATTATTTCTACATGTCTTGCAGTCCCATCAGCCCCGGACCGGCTCAACTGCCATGGTTCTGTTCGGCATGTTGACGAACTACACCAGTGCGTTCTGTTCGTTGCCATAAACCGGCACTCGCCCATCTCCGGTGTTGTGGCTGTCGTGGCTGTCGTGGTTGTCGTACAGGCAGCACGCTTACGCAGAGTCCGGCACGGCGTGTCGAATATTACACAGTGTTGCTTATGGAAGACCAACACAAGCTTCACCGAAAGATTTAGGAAGGGCCGATCACAACAATAAAATTACTCGTACAGCCGTATCAGTAGGGCGGCCACTCGCTGAAAACCCTGTATGACGCCATTTCAGGCCACAAAGACGTTAGCAGCTACGAGTACTTGTAAGCATTTTCTACCCCCGAAACTTAGAGATTGGGTAGCGTAACAACAACACCAGTGGCGCTAGCCGCCAATCGCTGGCGGCCGTGTGAAGACGCCCCCCGCAGCCTAGCAAGATAGCATACGGAGACGGACGGCATGCCAAGACACGCTAGGCCGCGCCTGCAATATGCGGACGGTGCTACTGCAAGAAAGGTACTTGTTACCTGTGAGTAACGACGACATGTTTTGTTGCGATTACTCCAACAATTTCGGAGTACGGAGAACTTGATGTACTCGTACTGATGTACCAGGATAGAATGTGCGGTACGAGTGCACATAGTCAGCATCTGTAGTCTCGGTCTGTTGCGGCTGGTCAATCTTTTGAACGAGATCCTCTTCAATGTACGGAGTACTCAGTACGGAGTACTCCGTAGCAGCTGCTTGGCTTCTGGTGCCCTGTTTCTGTATTTACTCGTACGCGTATGCTATTTCCTCTTTTTCCATAGAACAGACGGAAGGAAGGATCGATGTTGCATGGAAGGAGCGCGTCGGCATGCGTTTCCCAGGAAGGCACGACTGCTGGCGTGGGACAGCGTAGCCCCCAAAAGCAAGATACTATTACCTACCAATGCACATCCAGCAACGAACCATCGCCACGTCAGATCGACACCCCCAAATAGCCTCAACTTCAATATTGATTCAGTCCCCAGCAAACGACGCAGCGTGCCCCGGCCTCATCACGGCGGCTGATGTCCCATGCTTGGCAGTCACTGCTCCCAAGATTCAAAAAGAGCTTATCTTGACGACGCGAGCAATGTGAGAACGAACCGTCATCCCCCACCCTCCCTCTGCCCTGATAGTGGCATCCGACCTTGGTTCTTTTGCACACCCCATCCATCGAGCTGCCCAGGCTGCATTCACCTTTCAACCCTGCTCACTCGGTCTCGCTCTATCGTGCTGTCTCAGACTGCCTTTTCTCCCATCTTCCTCCGGATCTCACCTACGAGTATTCGCCTTCCGTCTTGGTCTACACACGGCCAGCTGTGGGGCCAACTTACACGCTTGGAAATAGCTTTGTCCATCACTACTCGATCGAGGGCCTTTGTACATCCATGTTTCTTGTCTGTGGTCTTTTTCGCGCCGTTGTGTTTCTCTGCCTTCTCTCGGCCTTCCTTGCGCGGTGGGTAGCGTGGTACAGAGTACATCTGCCTTTGCTCCCATCACATCACCCTGTCTTGCTTATATCCCGCTTTTATCTCTTTAAATATGCATGTTTGTCCTTGGTTTTCTTCTCGCTTTTTTCCTCTTGTCTTTTTTCTCCTCTTATTGTCTTGCACCTCTTGCACTGCTTCTTCACTCCTCGTTTTCACCAACACCTCCCCTTTTACCTCCTATCGTTCACGCGATAGCTCTTTTTTCTTCCTCCTACTATTGCGACCGTGACCATGTCAGACATTGCCGAAAAGAAAGACTCTGGCCGCAGTTCGGCTGCCGTTCTCGACCCCGAGGCCTCGGCCGGCAAAGCCACGTGGTGGGGTGGCGGCAACTTCCACATTGGGCCCCGGATCGGCCCCGTCATCACGGGCAATGCGGCCGAGTCCGATAGCGAAGATAGCAGCACCGCCATTCTCGAGAAGCAGCTCGCCCAGGAAGACGGCTGCGCCATCCAGTACCGCACCTGCAGCTGGCAAAAGACGGCCGGCCTTCTCTTTTCCGAGTACATCTGCCTTGCCATGATGAGCTTCCCCTGGTCCTACAGCGTGCTCGGCCTTGTCCCCGGCCTCATCCTCACCATTGTCGTCGCGGCCTTTGTGCTGTACACGTCGCTCGTCCTCTGGGAGTTTTGTCTGCGCCACCCCGAAGTTCGCGATGTTTGCGACATTGGCCAGATGCTCTTTTGGAACAAGAAGTGGGCATGGTGGGCTACGTCCATTATGTTTCTTTTGAACAACACTGTACGTTACGTTTTTTTTTTTCGGATCTGCTCCGTCTTGTCAAAAGCTTATTTGCTAACCTTCTTCTCCGTCAATAGTTTATTCAGGTACGCAGCCTCGGCAAGCATCGTCAAGAAGGACAAGCTCCTAGTACCCTCCATGTATCGCTGACTAACCTGTCTAGGGTCTTCACGTTCTCGTTGGCGCCAAGTATCTCAACACCATGACGGCGGCCGACGATGGCATCGCCTGCCGCACGGTCAGCTTTGGAATCGTCGTCATGTTTATCTGCTGGTTCTCGTCGCTGCCTCGCACTTTTAGCATGCTGTCCAAGCTTGGCACCGCCTCCGCCTTCTTCACCTTTATCTCCGTGCTCCTGGCCACCATCTTCGCCGGCATCCAAGCCCATCCGGCCGGCTACAACCCCCGCAAGTCCTACATTGCTGCTGACGGCACCGCTGCCGTCGGTGGCAGCCCCATTGTCACTGCCATCCCGGTCGCCGGCACCACCTTTGTGGCTGCGCTCAACGCCTTTATGAACATTAGTTACACGTTCATCGGACAGATCACGCTCCCCAGCTTCATTGCCGAGATGAAAGACCCCCGCGAGTTCCCCAAGGCTCTCTGGGCCTGCACCATTGCCGAGATCTTCCTTTTCAGCATCATCGGTGCTGTCGTCTACGCCTATGTCGGCAACCAGTACATGACGGCGCCGGCTTTTGGCTCGCTCGAGCCTCTGTACAAGAAGGTGTCCTTCTCGTTTATGATTCCCACGCTCGTTTTCCTGGGTGTGCTGTACGCCTCCGTCTCGGCTCGCTTCATCTTCTTCCGTCTCTTTGACAAGAGCCCCCGCCACAAGAACGAGCACACTGCTCTTGGCTGGGGCGTCTGGGCCGCCATTCTGCGTGAGTTTGATAAACCTCGGCTTCTCTACAAGTATCGCATGCTAACTAACGTAACAGTCGTCACCTGGATTCTCGCATTTATCATTGCCGAGGTTATTCCCTTCTTCTCTGACCGTACGTTGCCACACCCGCCGTTGATGAGCGCTGTTGCTAATGCTCTCCAGTCTTGTCTCTCATGTCCTCGCTCTTTGACAGTTTCTTCGGCTTCATTTTCTGGGGCGTGGCCTACTTTCGCATGCGCAAGGTCGATGGCGGCCTGGAACTTGTCAAGCAGGGCAACATCCGCGCCATTGCCATGGCGGCTTTGAATGCCTTTATCATTATCATTGGCATCTTTTTCTTGACAGCCGGCACCTACGCCAGCGTCCAGAGCATCGTTGATGCTTTCAACGCCGACCAGGTCGGTGGCGTTTTCTCGTGCGCCAGCAACGGCATGTAAAGCCTGGAGCTTTGGTGGTGTGTCGTTTGCTGGTCGTTTTCTGTTCAGTGTTTTACTTGCCTTTTTGTCTTTATGAGTTTGTTGGATGCGTTTGGATACCCCTTTTTGGACTTTGGGTGGTGTGAGGACACACAGAAAGCAAGGGACAGAAGAGGGCATTTTACATGTTTGAATACTGTTCTGTCCCAGGATTGGGCATTGCTGCAGCTCTTCGGCACACATTCATAGCTTTCTCGTCACAGTCACAATCACCCTGTTTCTATGGCCGCCCATGGCGGCCTTTCGAAGTTTTCCCTTTGCCGCCTTCCATTTCTTTTCCAGCGGATCAGCGGATGCAAGCTGATTTGCATCACTCACAAGACAGGCCGAGCAAAAGCCCAAAAACCTGGCTCGAGGATTGATTCACTCAAAGGTAGGCAAGAAACACACTCAAAAGTTCAGCTAACTAAGCAGTATCCCATGTCCGACGACTATCTACTTCCCTCTGCGGACCACCTTATCAATGTAACACACGTTGCAAAAAGACGTGTTGCACATCCGGCAGCAGTAGAGGCAAGGCGAGGATGGGCCGTCGTTCTTCACCGTTGTAGTCGCTGTCGGCGTCCGCGTGCTTGCACGGCCACAGTCGGCACACTTGCCCGAACGTGCCAGCCTCTGCCAGTTGTCGAGGTCCTTTGGGTGCCCGGGCAGGCTGTTGGCGCATGTCAGCGGATTGGCCCAGCGGCTGTCGGCCAGGTACTTGCGCTGCTCCTTGGCCGGCTGTGCGGCAGCCGTGGTGTCCGTTTCGCCAGCAGTGTTCACAGTGGCAGCAGCTGTGCCATTTGCAAGGCCGGCAGCAACCTCCTGGCTGTTTGCCTGTGGCGATTTTGCCGGGCTTTTCTGGGCCGCCGCAGTGTGCGAAACCAAGGTGCTGCTCGTCTTTGCGCTGGCCGTGTTTGCGGCTCTCTGGTTGCGGAGGCGGCTGCTTGCAAGCTGCGTAGCGTTTGCGGCCAGGTGATGAGCAGGTTTTGCTTTTAATGCCGCGGAAGCCGTCATGGCAGTTGCAGTGGAGGCCACCGGCTTGGTTGTAAGCGACGTCGGGCGGCCGGCGGCCTTTTTGCCCGTGGTTGCCCGCGCAGGTGAGGGTGCAGGTGCAGGACTCTTCTTGGCAACAGGCGATGCCTGCTGCAGCAGAGGGGTCGATGCCGCACGCCCCGGGCTGGTGCCAGTGGACGCTCTGGATGCTTCCTTTTCAATGTCAGAAACCATGGCTAGATACGCACAGCAAAAGCAGCTCCGTCTTGGCGTCCACTGGCACAGCATCTTTACGGGGTTGATTACCTTGGGTGTCGGCTTCCTCGACAAGGTCTTTTTGTCGGGCAGCAGTGGTCTTTTCGAGACGGCAGCCTCGGAGGTGGTCCCCGACGTGGCCCCGGAACTGGTCCCAGGCTTGGCCTGAGGTTCAACACGGTCCATGACGGCACTGGTCGTGGTCTCTGCAACAAGGTTGGCCTGCCCGCCTACCAGGGTGTTGTCGCTCTGGCCGGACTGGCTGCTGCCAGGGCCACGCTCTGCCATTGTCGGCAGCCCTTGACGTTCGTGCTCCCTGCTGCTCGCGGCCGGGTGCGGCATTGCCAGGCGCCGTCTCCGCGCCCGCCTCGACCCTCTTCTGTTCGAGCCGCCGCCGTCCACGGCAAAGCTGATTGTTCCGTACGGCCCGCTGATCACGGCCACGCCCGCCTCCTTGGCGTCGACGAGTGCCGCAAACAGTGTCTGCTGCAGCTCCCGGAGACGAGCCGTGTTCTCCTTTGCCGTGTCGTCCCACGTCAGCCGGCGGCGCTCATTGCGGTACGACAGCCATCGGGGTATCGACTGCCAGCAGGGCGTGTGGAAGTAGAACGCATCGTAGGCCGCGCGGTCGACGGAGCTGGCCAAGCACATAAAGGCGTCACAAATCTGCTGGTCAGCAAGTGCCGGTGCATCGGAAGACGAGAGAGTGAAAAAAAGAGTTACCATGCGCTTGTTTTTCTGAAAGTCGTCGGCATCGTCGACGCGGCGTAGAAAGGCCTCCTCAATGTCGTCCGGGCTGGCATTGTATGGAACATCGAGGCATACATAGTAGTTGGGGAGCCTGTCAGCGGAGTCACCAAGGGCCGTGTTCGTGACGGTCGCCATTGTGACGGCACGCTGGTCTTGAGTTGATCTCCCATCGCTGTAGGATCCTGCGTGATGCACTCTTTATATCTCTTCCGCAAAGCAAAGTCGATCTCCCGGCGTTTGACGCCAGACTGAGCTTCACTTCTCTTGCTAACACGGCAGACCAACATTCTCAGACATGCAAACAATCAAGCAGGCAAACAACATCTCCAGCCAAACGGCGATGGCAGGAAACGTAACCATTGAAGTCGAAGGACACAGGAGACAGCGATGGAAGAAAAAAAGATCAATTAGAAATCAAATAGGGCCGAATAAGTAGTAAAAAAAACCTCCGTCTAGGCACGTCTTGGTATTTCAGGGACACGCCTAGACCATATTCATCTATAAGTCGGAAAGATATGTGGAATGGGAAAAGGCATTTCCCTTTTATGCAAAGGAAAGATAAAAATATAGTAAGTGGCAAAAGCAATAAATAAATAAAAAGAGAAGCATCGCACGGCCCCATGCAATCACAGCATGATTGTCATTTACATTATCGAGATACCATTCCCTTACAGCAGCATCATGCCGGCACCGGTGGCCATAGCCACAACGGCGTACAGGGCAACCGACAGCTCGCCGAAAGTCAGCATGCTGCGGGACTGGCCGGGCATGCCGGCGCTGCTGCTGCTGGTGCCAGTCTTGGCCGAAGAGCTCTTGGTGCCGGTAGCAGTGTTAGCGCCCGTGGCCGTGGCGGCGTAGCTGTTGGACGAGCTGGCGGCAGCCAGCAGAGACGTGCAGGACGAGGCAGCGGCAGCAGCCTTGGTGACGCTGGCCCGGCCGTCCCAGTCGCAGGCAGTGGAGGCCGAGTTCTGGTTCTTGTAGTAGGCGTTCAGGGCGTACGCCAGCTGTTGCTCAGCAGTGCACATGATGTAGGCGCCGTACACACCAGAGCCGGTGTCGGCAGTGATACCGGCGCAGGCCTTGGAGTCCAGACCGCAGACGCTGCCAAACAGCTCGCTAATGTCGCTGGCCTTGAGGTCGTCCGAGGGAACGCACGTGAGCGAGGCCATCATGCAGTCGCACGTGGCGTTGTTGGGTGTGGGGGGCAGGACGTCAGCAGCGTTCCACGCCTTGTTAACGGTAGGGCACGACGCAGGGCTGTTGGTAGCCGTGTACGAGCCCATGGCAGTCGACGACGGCGCGACCTTGGCAATGACCGTGGACAGGCGGCTGTAGTCGGACAGAGTCTTGGCGGTAGAGCCCGAAGCGCTGACCAGACCATAGTCGTTGTCCTCCTCAAAGTACATGTAGACAATACCACCGGCAATGACATCAGTCATCTCCGACGAGTACAGAGCGGTGGTCTCCTGCCAGATACGGCCAGCAGCGCCATCGGGGGTGTTGCAGCCGTACTCGGCAAAGATGACGGGGATGGAGAAGTTCTTGAAGAAGTCAACGACGGACGAGTATCCGGAGCCGGTGAACGTGTTCTCGCCGCACCACTCGTAGATGTTGTAACCCCAAAAGTCAATAGCGCTGTCCTGCTCGCCACAGTTGAAGTAGTGTGCCATGTTGTCGCGAATGTCGCTGTCGTCGTTGGCGGCGTAGCCGACACCCATCCAGCGGGACTGCGTCTGGTTGATGTGGAGCTTGACGTCACGGACAGCAGCCTTGACGAAGGCAGAAGCATCGGTGTTGGAGACGTTGTTGGTGACCTCGTTGCCAGCAAAGAAGCCAATGACGTTGTCGTACTGGCCGAGCTCGTCGACAACGCTCTTGTAGCGCGTGTACAGCGCCGTGTTCCAGGTAGGGTCGTCACGGTTGATGGACAGGCTGGGCTCGCTCAGATCCGAGATGACGTAGATGCCGGCGGCCTGGAGGAGGGCCATGCAGCCCGAGTGGTCGGCGGTGGGGTCAATGGCGTACGTGCGGATGACGTTGGTGTGCAGGGCCTGCAGCAGAGGGACATCACGCTTGCAGATCGAGACATCTGACAGAGGGTCGATGTAGCTGTCGCTGTTGGTGCTGCCGGACGTGCCGACGTCCTGCTGGTAGGCAACACCCTTGACGAAGAACTGGGTGCCGTTGGTGTAGTACAGCTTCTGGCCCTGCAAGGAGTTAGACGGTGAATCAAAGCAGGCAGGTAGGTGGGGGTTTTTTACAAGGCACGTTTGCGATGGATGGTGAGAACTAAACTGACCTTCATGATGATGGGCTCAACTTTGGTGGTCGAGGCAGCAACAGCGCTGCCCGCCATGAGGGCGGCAACGAGGGCGGACTTGAAGCCCATTGTTGCGGATTTTGAAACGGAACGGTTGAAAGAAACTGCTGAAGGGAGAGGAAGTCGGAAAAGATTGTCGACAAAAGGTTACAGAAAAAGGAAACCCGTGTTAGCGACGATTCCGATAAACGAGAGGATGAAAAAGAGAAATGAGAATGAAGACAGGAAAGGAAGCACACAACACAATGGGATGATTGAGCTTCGATTCGGTCTTGAGGTTAGAGAAATAGGAAAAATAGAAGGGAGGCAGGACGGGAGGAAAAGAAGGAGACAGGAGCGAGTGAAAAGGAAAGAGAGAAAGGGGAGGCCGTCGTTGCAACGTGAGGAAGTGGGGCTGGATGATACGGGAGCAGAGAGAGCAGAAGCAGAAACGACAGGCAGGGGGTGGAACAGGACTGGCAAGAGCAAGCCGTTGAAAGGGGAATGTTTGGAAGAGATAGACAGGAGACACAGGGGCCAGGGTGTGAGATCAGAGAGAGGGGTGTGCATAGAGCCTTGTCGGTGCCGATAGTCCATATTGTGCGGCAGGAAGGTGCTACCCGATAAAGTCACTGCACAGTACGGCAGGACCAAATACCACGATGAAGGAACACTCGGAATTGGAGAGATGATTGGAGCCTTGCAGACGAGTACGAGGAGATTTGACGCGAGGCGCAGCACGGCGAGTGGGCCGAGTGACAACACGCACTGTGAGCTACTGTGCCGAGTACTCGTACAGGCAATGCAGCAAGATTCTAGTGCGACACGGTGTACGAGTACGGAGTACGGAGTGTGCAATGTCGGACTAGTGGGCCTCGTGTGAGGAAAACCCAAGAAAATAAGGGAAAATTGGAGAACGATAAATTGTTAATAAAAAGCAGGGTGGAAGAGGGAAGGAGCGATGACGAGTCGATACGGAGCGGAAGGCACAACGCGCCGCTCCTGCCCGCGTCCCCGGCCTCGTCCAAGGTTTTTTGGCGGCCACGGCCGTCGCGCCTGCCTTGATGGCTTGGACGATCGTTCTTTGCCGGAGGCGCTTTCTGTTTCTGCTTTGTTGCATCGTGCCGGTTCCGGCAAGCAACGCGCTGCATTCCAGCCAGGGGTAATGCGTCCTCCGTACGAGTACTCAGCAAAAGTGTAATTACACCGTATGTCTTTTTCGGACGAGAACAGTGTCTCCACTGTATCCCTAAACGCGTCACCTGCTGACGTACAGCAACAGAGATACTCGAGGAAAGCAGATACGATGGCAATTCTGTCTATTTTTGTCGTATTGTACGGAGTATTCTCATCTGCCAATACGGAGTTATTGAATTGCGATGCGACGGAAGATGAATTGGACTCCATGCCAAGACTGGTGTACTCGTGCTGTGCGCGGTATGGAATGCTCCGTGTACTGAGTACTCGTACTGAGTAGCGGAGATGACAGTGGTCGGGACGACCGGCGGCGGCGATTTAGTCCGGTGCTGTCTAACAAACCGGATACAGGACATCCTGAGACAGAGCTGGAACAAAATCTGTCAACCTTGGTGATCCGAACGCACGACGATCAACAGCGGCTCTGAAAACGGATGCACTGGGTATGTACATGTCACGTGATATGTATTGAAATATTCCATTATCTACGAGTACGAGTTCGTCGTCTATTTGCCACGATCGAACGCCAACGGGCACATTGTAGCTGTGAATTGTTAACGGCATCTGGGTCAGCAAATTTTGGACAAGCAGTGCCCCAAGCCCGACTTTTCCCCCTCGAGCGGACCTTGGCGACTTTCGCCACTGCAACCTTGACAGTGTGCATTGGGTTTGGGAAAGAGACGCCAAGGCAAAGCGGCAATTCGATCCGGGGCCGATAGTAGGATTACTGCTCACTGCTGAAGCTCACAGTATTCGTACTCGTACTGATAGAGTCACGGATACCTACTTCAGGTGAGAAACAGCCACATCAGGGATGGTCCAATGAAGCCACGGCAGGCGCAATAGGCTTCAAACTTGAACGAGAAACAACAGTGCGTGTTTTAGCTGGACACCAGAAGAAACACCAAACTCGGACCGCCGCACAGCATGCAGTGCGGAGCCACGGCACGGAGTCAGCTTGGTCTCCACTTTTTGCATGCAGTCCCCTTTCCTTCCCGTTGGGGCGGGCTTGGCAGCTTAACCGCTCTGGGCAATGTGCAGCTACGAGTATTCGGCATAGCATCTTGTGAGACGTCAAATGCATTTTGATGGAATGTCAACCTACCGGTCAGAATATAGTACTCCGTAGACTGCATTTCTTGCAATACCGAACTTACTGCATACGATAATCTAGAAATTGTTCGAGGCAATACCGACTTCACTGCATAACTCAATAAATGTTTTGAGGGCTTGAATTAGAAAACAAAAAAATTATATATAAAGGAGTGTGAAGAATGTAAACAAGAGGAAAAGGGAGGAGGTAAAATAAGAGAACAAAGACAAATGAAACCAATATTACAGAATGAGAGACGAGTGAGAAAAGAATGTGAGCAGCAACCTCAAAGGAAAAGAGACAAGAGACAACAACACAATGATGCCCGACAGAAGGACAATGGACAGAACCGTTTCAACGGCACGTGACTGTCACCAAAACGGCCCCCTCAGGCTATCCTTGATGTGCGTGTCTGCCGAGTTGCCAGGGTCACCCTCCCAATGCTTTGTTTCCGCGCAATTGTCAGTTCTCGAGCGCTTGGCCAGTTTAGACGACCTGGCGGCGGCCCTTCCAGCCCCAGGGCTTGTTGCCGTGGCCCTTGGACTTGTGCTCGTTGTGGCCGCCGTAGCTCCAGCCGTCACGGACAATGGCCGTCGTCGACGTGGCCAGGGTGGTCTTGCTGGGCGGGTTGCCGTAGTTGTAGCCGCCCGACCAGTAGGCAGAGCTGCTCACGGGGGCAGACGAGGTAGCAGGGGCAGACGAGGCCGACGAGGCAGACGAGGCCGACGACGAAGCAGACTGGGTCGCGGCATCAGCAGTTCCAGTCGAGCTGTAGGCATACGACTCGGACGACTCCGTGGCAGACGCCGACGAGGCAGTCGTCGCCGTCGACTCCTCGCAGTCGCTGGAAGACGACTCAGAGGCAGCAGCAGACGACGTCGGCAGCACGGAGCTGAAGGCGCTGGTCGTGGTGCCGTCGAAGCCCGACGTGCTCACCGACTCAGAGGCCGACGAAACGCTGTACACGGCGCTGCTGTAGGGAGTGGAGCTGGAGCTGGCGACGGTGACAAGGCTGGAGCTAGTGGACTCGACGGGCGAAGCGCTCGAGGTAGAAGTACCGACAGACGACACAGCAGACGACGAGGGAAGAGCCGACGACGACGAGCCACCGTAGACGGCGCTGCTGTAGGGAACAGAGCTCACGACGCTGGAGCTGACGACGGAGCTGGCAATGCTGGAGCTGGTCGACTCGACAGGGGACGCGCTCGAGGTGGACGTGCCGACGGATGAGACAGCAGACGACGAGGGGACGGCCGACGAGGATGAGCCACCGTACACAGCGCTGCTGTAGGGAACCGAGCTCACAATGCTGGAGCTGGTCGACTCGACAGGGGACGTGCTGGCGGTAGATGTACCGACGGACGAGACAGCAGACGAGACCGCAGACGAGACGGCCGAAGAGGTGCTACCGTAAATGGCGCTGCTGTAGGGAACGGAGCTCACAACGCTGGAGCTCGTCGACTCGACAGGGGACGTGCTCGCGGTAGACGTGCCGACGGACGAGGCAACAGACGTGCTACCGTAGACGGCGCTGCTGTAAGGGACAGAGCTGGAGGCAGACTCGGACGAGCTCAGAGCAGACGAGAAAGGGACCGAAGTGGCGACCGACGAAGAAGCCGTCACAGGCGCAGTCGAGGCAGACGACAGAACCGAGCTGCTGGCAGAGCTGTAGACAGCCGAGCTAGAGCTGGGGACGGCGGACGACTCGACGGCCGAGCTGCTCACGGTCTCCGTGCACGTCGACGACGACGACGACGACGACGACGACGACGCCGAGCTCGAGGAAACAGGCGCCGTGGAGAGCGAGGTGGTCGGGGCCGACGACGAAGGTGCCCAGGTGGAGGACGAGCTCAGGGTCTCGGTGACGGTGAGGGTGCTCGAGGACTCAATGGTGACCTGGCTCGAGATGGCAGTGGACGAGGCTGCAGTCGTGCTGTTGATGAAGCTGCTGCTGCTGCTGCTGCTGCTGCTTCCGCCGTAGACGGCCGACGAGTAGACGGAGCTGGACACGACGGGGGCCGACGACGACATGGACGAAACAAAGCTGGAGCTGGCAGAGGCAGTCACGGGAGAGGTGGCAGCCGAGCTCGAGGGAACAGGCGAGCTGTAGACGTACGTGGAGCTGGCGTCCCAGGCGGACGAGCTAGCGAAGGTGCTGCTCGTGTTGGCGCTGCTGGACGGGAACGCAGAGGAAGCCGTCGACGACTCCGAGGTCATGCTGTAGATGGCAGACGAGTAGGGGAAGCTGGACGCCGACTCGGGGGACGAGACAGGCGCAGAGCTCGAGACGGACGTGCTGAAGATGGGCGAGGTCGACCAGGTGGACGTGCCGGAAGAGGCGCTCGAGGCAGCCGACGAGGAAGCCGACGAGACAGCCGACGAAACGGGGGTGGACCCGTAGACGGCCGAGGAGTAGGCCGGCGACGAAGAGGCGCTGGAGACAACGCTGCCGCTGCTGCTGCTGCTGCTGACACCGGCCGAGCTGGAGGCAAAGCCAGAAGAGGCCGACGAGGGGAACCAGCCAGAAGAGGCCGCACTGGTGTAAAAGTACGACGAGTACGGCACCGAGGCGGACGAGCTAGGGCCCGTGACAGCGCCAGTCGTCGAGGACGACGACAGGGGGTAGGGGGCCGTGGGCGACGACAGAGAGAAGGGCGCCGTGGGCGACGAGACGATGCCGGTGCTGAACGAGTGCGCGCTGCTCACGCCCGTACCGTGCGGGCGGGTCGAGTGCTTCAGCGTGGTGTGCTGCGAGTACAGGGGAGTCGAGTACGACGACGCCGACGACGACACAGCCGGGACAGTCGAGCTCGACACGTTGAAGACGGGGATGGAGCCGGTGCTGAAGACGGGGCTGGAGGCCGGCTTGGAGCTGGACCAGGCCGTCGGCGACGAGGCCGGGCCAGTGGACAGGATGTGGCTCGAGAACACACCGGTGGAGAGACCCGACGACGACGGCTTGGCCGACGAGAACGAGTAGATGGGCGTCGAGTAGAAGCTGCTGCTGCCGCTGCTGGCAGTGCTGGCAGTGCTGCTGGGAGCGGTGACGGCATCAGTCGACTGGGTGCTGCTGACGCCCGATGAGAAAGCACCGCTGCTGCTGCTGCTGCTGCTGCCGCTGCTGCTGGGGTACTTCTCCGAGGTGCAGGGCGTGCAGGTGACCTCGCAGGTGCCCGGGGCCGTGACGGTCTCGGTCAGGACGGCCGTCACGTAGCTGGTGGTGGCCGAGCACTGGCCGGGCAGCGTGACGGTCTTGGTGACGGTCGGGAAGCCGTAGGCACGCTTGGCGTTGCCGTTGGCATTGGCGTTGGGGCGGGCGGCCACGAGGGAGCCACTGGATGTGTTAGTCAGTTTCCTATTTGGGCAATATAGGCAATGTACGAGTATATAATGGTAATCAAAACTCACCCGAGGCCGATGATGGCCAACGTCTTGATCATGGCGGGCATCGTGATGGAGAGGCTGCTGAAGAAAAAACGAAAGTGTGTGATCGTGCAATAAAGAACGTGTGGTGCAATGAAAACGAATGTTGACCAGAGCCTTGGCTTTCTGGATGTCGATTCTGGAGAGAAGGACGGCCAGGAGAGAGCAAGGGACAATGGATGCTGGGGCAAGGGGAAAACGAAGGGAAGAAAAGGGAAGAAAGAGAAGAAAGGTGAAGAAAAGGGGAGCTGAGCTGTCGGCTTGATGTCTCTTGCTTCTTCTTTTTCTTTTGGCGGAGAGAGAGGACCGACACGCCCTTATATAGCCATCCGGGCTCTGGACTCTCTGGTGGTCCTTCTACCCGAGCTCGTCTGCCAGAGGTAGCCTCCCTCTCTCTCGGCCTTGCCCATGTCTCGTCTCGACTTTGCACTCGGATAACCTTTGCATGCGTTGTACTCCCCGGGACCACCAATCACGGCCCTGTCCTGTCTCTGCACCGTTCGCTTCACCCCCCGACCCAGCTCAGCTTTTATTTTTATTTTTATTTCCCGTGTCCCTATTCCGTATTCGATCCCTTGCTTTCTGTACGCCCGGGCCGTCTGTCTTGTTTGCTATCCTGCCGTGATAATACGTCGCACGGCATCTCGTTTTGTTTGCAGTGGCCGTATGTCGCCCCCGTTGCGTCTGTCTATTTTGAGGCTTTTCTGCAGATGGCAGGCTGTATTTAGCAAGCCCTATCTTCACCCGTGAGATCGGATGATTCTCTGAAATGAAATAAAAAAGGAAAAGGCAGCCGTGCTGGCCCGTAGACAGATACTTGGTCGTCCGTACGAGTAGGCTAGCAATAGAAATAATATTGCGTGTCTTGCCCGGACCACTGCATCTCGTGTTCTCCCTACAATGTAAGCTTAACCTTGCCACCAGCGCTGAGACCCCGTGCCGTCCATCTTGAGCAGGCGAGTCAGTGTCCAAGTGGCACATGGGGTCCTTGGTCCTTGGGCAGGCAAGCCGGACATTGCAGGATCATGTGTCTTTGATCTAGAGCTGGTCCATGGGTGCGTGCAAACACACGCAAGACACGACTCGGGTAGACCACCAACGATGGCAATACGCAATACAAGAGTGGCATTATTAGAGCATGGGTGGTGCCTCGTGGAGTCGTACACGCATGTTGACGTCGCACAAGCAGGTGGAAACAGAGAGAAGAGACTTCGGGCGGAATACAAAAGATGTCAGACAATATGATCGGTGTAACGGCTGCTCCTTTTCTGTTTGTTTACTTTATGACTTTTACGAGTAGGAGTGCTCTGTAGACACTTTTAGTTCTGGCGTTCTGGCTCGGAGCTCGTGAAACCGAGTGTGCCGTGACTCCAACTTGTCGTGCAGCGTAGAATACACAATCTGGACGGCGCAGCACAGGCCAATTACTCCGTACAGACAAACAGCGTGTAAACAAAGCTGGCTCGACCTTTGACAGCTGCAGAGGTGCAGGCATGCTGCAAGCTGTGACACTGCATGGCATGCCAGGCCAGGAACTGTTTTCTTGAGATTATCGTCACGACGCCGTGCCAGCTGAGCAGGAACCGTGCCTTGCTTTCTCCCTTGCTTGACGAGTTGTCATGCAGCGATGCCAGGGCTCGGGGCAGGCGATTCTGCAGCCCCTGTCCCTCTGAGGGTGGTACAGATCACGACTTTTTTGAAAAATAACGAATCGGGGGTCGACAGGGGTAGAAACGAGATTATGCCATCTGGGGGGGGCATCCGGGCTGCTCAAGCACGAACTTTGCCATGTGGATGGGTTGGACGACTGCGTGATTTGGGGCAGCACGCGAGACGAGTGCGCGATAGATTGCAGCTCGCGTTGCGGCTGGCCAAAGCAAGGCACAAAAAAGACGCCAACCGACCGTGACCCTTTTTTCGATATTAACTGGGCGTGCCCTGTGTCAGCCTCGCAACCCTTCTACCCTAGATGCTTACCCTGCAGTGTGACGATGCAGCAGTGGGTGGCAAACGAAGCTGGACAAAGGTGACAGAATGACAGACGACGCGACATGTGACCGAGGCCAGCCGGCTGGACTAGACTCTGGATTCTTGCTTCCAGCTCTATCTATATTTGAGTCTGCCACCGGAACGACGCTGCAAACCAGGTTTTCGGGACCCAGGGCGACCGGGAAGACGAAACACCGGAAGAAAAAAAAAAGGAGGCCTAGCCGGGTAGATGCACGTTTGCCGGGTACGGGTGGACATGGCACTTGCTGGATATTTACCCGAGACGGCTACAAGTGCAATATTGAAACAGCAGAGATGAGCGTGTCTAAAGGAACCTTGTGCGGTCTCTACCAAGGCAGGAGAAACACGGGACACGGAACACGGAACACGGAAAATAGAACCGATATAGAAACAGCACGGACACTGCCAAGCCGTGATGTTCTGCACTGACCCATTTTGTGCAACATTGGATATGTGCTACCGCGTCGAGCCGAGCAGACCTAGAGGTGAGAGGCAGCTGGTGGCAGGCCTCTCCCTCGCCCTCGTCCGTGCCCGTGCCCGCGCTCCTCGACGAGTCAGACGAGCTCGCTGATCATCTTGGCTGCGTCGGCCGGGTCGCGCAGGTACCGCTCCTCGGCCGTCTCCCAGTTGATAATGGCCCAGATGTTGTCCACGTAGGCTGCCTTGCCGTTGAGGTACTGCAGGTAGTATGCGTGCTCCCACATGTCGACGCCGAGGATGGGCACCTCGCCGTGGACGGGCGGGTCCTGGTCCTTGGTCGTGATGATGCGGAGGCCCGTTGCAGCCTCGCGCACCAGCCAGCCCCAGCCGCTGCCCTTGATGCCCAGGAGAGCCGACGCAAACGCCGCTTTGAAGCTGTCCAGACTGCCCCATGTCCGCACAATGTCCTCGACGAGCTTTGGGGCGGCCGTGCCCGTCGGCTCGGACGCGGGCAGGCCGGCAGGCGCCAGATTGCGCCAGAAGAGCGAGTGGTTGATGTGGCCGCCGCCGTTGAACTTGATGGCCTCCTGCAGCACGACCTGGGCAGCGACATTGCCACTGCCAGCCGTCGCGGCCAGCGACTGGACGGCCTTATTGAGGTTGTCGACATAGGCCTGGTGGTGGCGCTTGTGGTGCAGCTCCATAATCTGGGCCGAGATGCTTGGCTCGAGTGCCTAGAGGGTCAGCACTGAGACTGAGACAGAGAAACGCCTGCGTCCACGAGGCCACGGGGCCAACGTACATCGTAGGCATACGGCAGGGCCTGCAGGGTGTAGATTTTGGCAGACATGGTTGGATGTGTCGACGTTGGGCAGTCGTGAGCAGTCAGGAGGCGTACGAGTAGAGAGTTGGACGATGGACCAGACGAGCAAGATGTAGGCCATGTGTGACCAGCCGCAGAAGCCGTGATGATGACAATTGTGCTTGATAAGGTGCTCAAATGTGCTTGTACTTGGCGTGCTAGTATTGCAAAAGTTCTTTTGGCGCAAACTTGCTCCAACCGTCTCAACTTGTAAGTGAGCATACGTTTTAGAGGATTTTACATCAGAGCGTTGTGAATGTAGCACTTTCTTGTTTTTCTTGTTTTTCTTGTTTTTATTTGGTTTACATGTGCATTTTATTTTAAATACATTCAAGTTAGGGCTGCTTTTTTGAGATTATTCGCTGATAATGAAAAGAAAATAGACGTTTTGGATGTCCTTCTTTTCTTATTGATTTTAATAATCTTGCATCGCACTACGATTCCATCAGATTATCATCTTGCTTAGCTCCATCATATCATGTGTGGCAATGAGCTCCCCGCCTCGGCTTACGCGCACCGCTTCGGCGCTCTCGCCATATTGAGCCCGGCAGTGTCGCCCAGCTCCTCGCCCGGCTCCTCGCCCATGTTCACTTGCACCCAGCAGCTCGGCCCTGTGTCAGGCAGTGTTGCATTCTTCAACGCGGCCGACCATGCCTGCCAGGTGGCCACACATGTCTGCTTTTCGCTGTCCGGGGTGGTGCCGGCCAGTCGTTTCCTCCTCAGCATCGAAAATCTCAGCAGCATCACCCTCGATGCGTCGGGGCAAAACCAGCCCGTCCGCCTACAACAGCCATTGCACCTGCATGTCGGTGATGATGCGGACAGGAACCGGGGCATCATCGGGCATAAGATCGCAATTTATTGCGGACTGCAGGCAGACCAGGCGGTTATGGAAGGCATTGTCGGATTCAACAGCCTGCCACAAAGTCCAGTTTTATGATAATATTGCTAGAGCATACAGTCTTGTCGATGTGTTGCTTTTCTTATATTTAAAGAAAAAATGGTATCAATTGAGCAAGAACTCATGAAAATAGCAAGAATAAAATCAAACTCAAACGTCCACCATCATGGCTGCAATCGCAAGGGCCTCGATGCGACCGGCATACAGCTTCATGGCATGGCACACAGGGTCGCCCCAGATCATTCCGCGCAGCTGCTCGTCAGAAGTAAATTGTGCAATGACTCCTTCACCCAGCAACTCCTCGACCGTCTTTTTGCCCTTGCGCCCAGCTCGCGGGCTGCCCGACCGCAGCACAATCATTCGGCCGGCGTTGCTTAGAGTCGCCGGCGGCACGTTCCACACTGGCTTGGCTTTGGATGACGAGGATGATGCGGACGACGTGGACGGCTTGCCTCCCGCTGCCGGGGCAGAGCTTGCAAACAAATCGAGCAGGCTCTTGACATACGCCTTGTCGGCCCGCGCAACCGGGTCGCCCTCGTTGACAAAGCCGTAAAACAGGCTCTTTGCGAGCCCGTGCCGGCCCTCGGGGGTCTGCAGCGGCAGCAGCGACACCGGCGGTGCCCCAAAGGTGATGCAGTGCACGCGGCGGAAGCAGCCCGTCAGCAGCGTCAGCTCGGACTCGGCCTGCGTCGACGTGGCCATCATGTGCGCATAGAGCAGCGAAGCCACAGCGCCACCGGCCGAGTGGCCCGTGATCAGCAACGAGTAGGATGCGCGTCCGGGGTCCTCCTCGAGCAGCTGGCGCAGCCGCAGCGCAACGGGCGGCACCATCTTCCGGGCCGTCGACAGGAACCCGGAATGGCACAGGTTGCCAGGGTCGTCCAGGAATCCCGCGGGCGACGCCGGGGCCGTGTCGAGATTGACGGCCCAGTCCATAAAGTTGGCAGTGCCGCGGATGGCAAACACAATGGTGTTGACGTCATCCACAGGCACCGACTGGATGACCATGGCCTTTGTGCCCGCACGCCAGTCGGCGTCAATGTGTGTGTGGCGCTCGGCACAGGCCTTGGGCGACTCATAGGCACGGTCCGAGTACCGTGCCGCCAGGCTCAATAGGCGGTAGGACGCAATGTATCTAGAAGAGGCATTAGGCAGTGGTCATGCAGCGCTGCGTCGCCGTCACGTACAAGTGCACCGGGGGTAGGTCGTACGGCAACCGTGCGTTTGCGTACAGGTCGACCTTGGCAAAGTAGCTGCCCGACTTGACAGAGGGCAAGAGGCGCGGCTGGGGCTTGCCGGACGCATGCTTGCCTTTTTTGTTGTGCTCGTGTGCTGGAGCCGAGCCCACCTGTGAGGAGCACGCGCCCGGCAACACTGAACGCAGCTCGGCCTCGAAAATGTCGAACCGGTCATTATCAATCGACGTGATGATCCGGTCAAACTTGTGCGACAGCTCGTCGTAGAGAGCAGCGCTCTGGCACGTGCGTGCGGGACTGTCGAAGAAACGGGGCACGTCCTTCGGTACGAGGTCCGTCGCTAGGTTGACCACGGACCCGAGGCCGAGTTTACCGATAGCAGCCGGGAGTCTGGAGCTGGACTGGTCCTGCGCATGGCAAGGGAAACCAGGGGCGCCAGGCGCTGCGCCGTAGTAGTGGTTGACCACGACGGTGTTGGCGGGATAGTAGTAGGGTCCGGGATGCGGAGGCGAGGGAGTGTAGCCATTGTTGTGCTGCTGCGGCCCGTAGTGGAACGGAACGGGATTGCATGGCTGCATTGGCGGCGGCTGACATACGTTGTCTGGCGCAGGACTGCCTTTGCGACAAGCTGCCGCCTTCTTTTTGGAAGAAAACCAGCCCATCACGACGCATGGGCAGTGTAACGGATCACGATGGTATCACAAAGTCACAAAGGTGGCAACATGTCCGTTGGCGGATGGGGGGAGTAGAGCTAATTTTCACGAGTACGAGTGCTGAGGCGTTGGCCAAGGCGACCTTGTTCTGGCTCGGGAGTCAGCCTCAAGTGATCCAAGAGCCTCCCCTGCGAACCTGCATATGCAACACGGGCAGTGTTCGTACTTCGTATCCACGATTGGCTGTGCTCAAGGGTCTTGGTCTTCTTGGCTCTGGCGCATAGGACGCGTGGTTTCTCGACTGTAGGCCCTGCTCTTGGCATGAGGTTGGACAACTGTATGCAAAATGTATTTTTTATCGAGCGCAGCCGGCCGACCGAAACTTCACAAAAAAAAAAAAAAAAACTGGTCCTTCAAGGGAGACTTATGTTCTCGCAGCAGACGCGTAAGACAGGGCTGCCAGAGGGGTATCTTGGCGGGGCACCATCAGGGATCCCGGAACCTGCTCAGTGGCTTCCCACAAGCTCGATCCCATCTCCAATGCATATGTCAATCCTGCGGGACGTGTACGAGTATACGTATATTCGTTTGTCGCGTGTCGTGACTATATAGTACTCCGTACTTCCACGTGATATGCTGGCACCTGCACCACGTTCCTGCCACGTTCTCGCGGCGCGTCGCTCGCCGCACCTTCCGATTTGGACGCCCGTATGGTCTAGATCAGGAAGGGACCTGAGTCAGAAACGTGTCACATGGCCTCCAGACAACTGCATCGACTCCGTATATCGTCCAAAGAGGGAAATCATTACGCTGACAGCTTCAAAACAGACTCATCGCATTTACCAGCCACCAATACCACACCTGAACGTACTACGTACGGAGTACACGAGCCGCTGATCGCTCACAGGCCCGGAGCCCGTTTCACTGACAGACAACCCGTAGCTCGATCCAGACTAGGGGCCCTATACGAGCACCACTTTTGCCGCCCGATCTGCAACGCCAAACATCCTGCCAAAGGCCTTTTTATGCACGGGTGTTCTTTATTCGACATCTGGAACGAAAAGGGGTACGGGACGGGTACGAGCACAAGCCCAAGCACGGCGTGAGGGCGTACGATACAGCACGGCACGACCACTGCCATCTCAGCTCTCCTCGACACCTCCGACCGAGTTTCTCTCACCGCTCACTTCAACCACGCACCATCGCACTTTACGGCCCTGCCATGCGCAGCCAGCAACAGCTTCGACTCAACGGCCCTTCGAGATGACCTAGAAGCCGTCATGGATTTTGTGCGTGCAGACGAGGAGGGGCAACGACACGTCGCGGGTATGCTATGCTAACTTTTTTTTTTTTTTTGCCAGTGGTCGCGACTTTTGAGCCATACGCCGCTCTCGGCCGAGCTCTCGAGAAAGGACATTGCAAAGGACCCTGTGCGGCGACTGCACCGGTTCGAAAAGGAATACGGCCAGCTCTTGGTGAGTGTCTCTTGCCTGCTGTGCCGGCTGCCGGCGGCCTGCTGACCATTTCCCAGCAAACGTGGCGCAACTCCTCCATCATTCGTGATACCAGCGCTGCCGACACCATCGAGCTGCGCATCCAGGAACTCACCAACATCCTCCTCGACGAGTCCCGCCGCCCACTGCCGCATACCTGTCTGGCCTTCGCTGCCGAGAAGAAAATCTACGTCCCCATCAGCAAGATCGCCGCGACGTCCTACAACCTGTACATTATCAAAGAGGCCGTCTACTTCTTTGGCATCCTCATCGAGAGCGAGGACGACGTCTTTGTCGAGAACGAGGCCTTTGCCACGAGCCTCACCAATCTCTTTGTCCGAGTCACCGGCCCAAACAGCATCCGCCTCGATGCCGAGATCGAAACCAAGGTGGTCGAGCTCACCTTTAACGTTACCACCAAAATCCGGCTGCGGCCCGACATTTTGCCGGCCTGGTTCAAGCCGCACCAGCTCCCGGCACTGCAGCTGGGCGGCCTGGGCGGCCAGGGCGGTCAGGACGGCGTCCGCGAGACCGAGTCGGCCAGCCACGAGCGCTTCAAGGGCAAGACGCAGCGCAACGACTTCCCCCTCTTCTACGTCCTGGTCGACTACATCCACTCCGAGGGCAAGGTTGGCGACTTTGCGCGCACCGGCCTGCTCTACATTATCGAGTCGGCATCGTCGGCCGCGTCGGCCTCGCTCGAGCAGTGGATCGTCGAGAGTGACCTGAGCACGCTCATGGCCACGGGCCTGGGGGCTCTCTACAGCCAGCTGAGCCGCAAGCTCGTCATCGACCACCCCGCCAGCAACCTGCCCCCCATCCTCGCGCTCTCCGACTACGAGCACCCGCAGCCTGCGTTTGAGGTCGTCAGCTCGTGCTTGCCCGACTTCCAGAACCAGCTCGATACTTTTCTGTCCCACCTGCTCTTCTGGCAGGACGTGCTGAACCACTGCCGCTCCGTCGAGGTCAAGTCCACGCTCCTCGAGCATTTCCAAATCATCTTCCTCCAGCAGATCCTGTACCCCTCCCTCCTCGAGTCGTCCGACATTGACGGCGGCTCGTCCGTGGCCGTGCTGACCTACCTGCGCCGCATCCTCGAGTCTCTCGACCACCCCGACATGATCAACCTGATCCTGCACTACCTCCTCGCGCTGCCCGACCCCAGCCAAGCAGCAGCCGGCGACAAGCCTGTGCCCAAAAATGCCGCCAGCGCCGCACGCAAGCGCAAGTCCATGGACCTGGCCACCCTGATGGCCGCCCAGCCCGAAGTCGCTGCCACGCCGTTCCTCTTCAACCTGGTCGACCTGATCCTGGCATGCCTAAAGTCGCACAGCCAGCAGACAATCTGCGTCACGCTCCAGCTCGTCTCTACCATTCTGCGGCGGCACCACCGCTATGCAGTCACCACGCTGCTGCGCACAGGGCCCGTGTCGGGCGTCAGCTCGCACCGAACCATTGGTGCACACCTGCAGGAGACTGAGTTTTTCATGACGGTTGCCGGCGTCATTGGCGGCCTGGACAACTTTGACGACGTCTACGACGGCATCCTTCGAGACGTCGTGGTGCGTCTGGAAAGTCACCCGTGCTCGCTCCGGCTCATTGCCCCCAAAATCGCCGCGAACAACCACGCGCTGCCGTCCATCCCAGACAGCTTGCCGGGTGCGCCGCGCGACGTGCACATGCACACGATCCGGCCCGGTGATCCTCTTCTGGCCACAATTCTGGATCGCTTGGATACGTTTTTCATCAACCCGGTCGATGCCAACCTCTCCCTGACGGAGGCCATTCTGGATCTCGCGACGTGCGGCTTCATCTCTTTGGAGGGCTGGCTTCTGCGTCATCCCGACGGCTACGCCTTTGCCGATGCAGCCTTGGCAGCGTCGTTTGTCGACGATGCCGACAACTACGAGGCCGCGAGCGACGAGCAGCACGACGTGTCTGCATTGCAAGAGTGCCGCAGACGGCCGAAATGGGATGGCCTGCCGAGATTCATCACGGCTCTGCAGACACTGGCAGACCAGGTCGCAGCCTTCCGTCAGACAATCCCGCGGTTCGATGACCTGCTGCAGCAACGCCGTGAGGCGTTCCAAACAGCCGACGCGCCACCCCCAGTTCTCCCTGTGCGCAACAAGAGCAGCACGCCGAGCCCCCACCAGCCGTCTGTGGACGAGGCCAAGAACAGCTCGCCCGCGCGGCCCTCGGCATTTGAGACGTTTGCGCAGAGATTCATGTCGGAATTTAACACAGCCGGCAGCCCGCGAGGCAGGAAAGAGAGCGGCAAAGGACCGTTTGGAACGCCGCTCTTTGGCGCGCCCTTTGCTGGACCTGGTAAGACGAGCAATGGCGGCAACGCGAGTGGCATGTTGGGAGGTTATGGACTTGCTACGCCGACGTCGGCAAAGACTGCTACGGATGGGCCGCCTGTGCCGCCCAAGGAGTTCCCCGTGGACAACGGTGGCACCGGCACGCTATCCCGGGGAGCAAGCATCTCCACTGCGCGCTCATACTCGCCGAGCAGCCAACGGAGGGAAGCGTCATCGTCACGTGATGGGCACGATAGCTTGGTTGCCAGTCAGATGGCTGCGTTCCAGGCCGTGGACCGCCAGATCCTGGCACGTCGTGTCGGAATCCCCGACACGCACAAGGCAGAGCCTGCTGCCGTGAAGCCCATCCCCATTGATTTCAAGAAGACGGCCGCTGTGAGCACGCCAGAGGCATTGGCAGAGGAGGAGGCAAAAGAGCCGAAGGAGCTGGAGGAGGAGACGGAGAAAGAACCCGACACCGTGGCTGAAGGCACAGACGATGCAGGACAAGGAGAGCCACAGCCACAGCCACAGCCACAGCCACAGCCTGCAAACGCTGGTAGTGACAGTGGTGGCAGCGTCCTGCCATCCGAGAACGAAGACGCACTGGCCGCTCTGACCGGAGCAGCCGAAGCAGTCGAGACAGTCGAGACAGTCGAGACAGCCGAACAACAACAGGAGACCACAGTCACAGTGTCGCATATCTTGACCAATGCGATCATACTGCAGTTCTTCCTGTTCGAGGTGGCCGCGCTGCTGCAAGCAAGAGCCGGTCTCTTTGACGAAGTGCGGTTCGCGTGATTCGGGGTCTTTTATACTTATCTCTTACAATCTTACTTTTTGTTAAACATCGATACCAAGCAACCAAATTCATCCAGTCCTGGCATGTGCTTTCCGTTTTGTACCACGCTCTGATCTGCAAACTGAAACTGGTTTTGTATTCATCAAAATCTACGCTGCTGCTGTAACGACGTGACCAACTAAACACATTGGCTACAAAATACATGCACGGGACAATCACACACTGGCACATGGAGCGGAACTGCGCTGGCCGGAATAGGGCATAGAGAAGAAACCAGCAGGTTGTGTTATCCCAAGAACAAGAAACGAAAGTAACGGGAAAAAAAGAGAGAACGGCAAGAGATACTAAGAAAATAGAACAGGAGAAAGGAAAACAGCGAGTAACGATGCAGTCAGAAGAACAACAGAAACAAAATCAAGACAAAAGAAAGCAAACATGAAAGCAGACATGAAAGAAAAACCACCCGGCGCTCATAATATTACAAACATGCTCGACCATGAACACGCTGTATCCAAACGTCGTGCAGCCACAGCCAAGCCCCAGCAGCCCCCATTCAGCATGCAGCCCGTCAACGTGGGTCCCTCTTGCCAGCGTCCAGCCCAGCTTCACCTGCTGCACGCAAAAGCCGGTCGTTTCTGGAGTCTATATCTCAAAGCCGCATGGAACCCGAGCCCCAGGAACCACCCACCAAGCGACAAGCAAAGAGGAGTCGGTCGTTGCCCCCCGCCAAAACACGTTGAGAACTCCAAATATAACCCTATTTGCCCTGCCCAGGTGCTCACCGATAGATGACGGATGACGGATGGCGGATGACTGCAGCAGGTGGAAGCTCCATCGTTTGCTGGACGTCGTGACGCGCGAGAGCGATGCACGTGGGAGAGGGAGGACCGCAGCTATGGCCCGGCTGCGTTCTCAAAAGTCGCACACGCCACAAACACCATCATAGCCAAGCAAGCATGCAACAGACCACTGCCACGAGAAGTGGTAGTTTTCCATATCCCAGATCCTTGAACACCAGTCCCCGAAACGCTGAAACAATAAACGAGAGAGTGGAAAGAAACAACCGTGGTATCGAAACTAGAGGGGGGGGACAGAACGCGGGCAAGCCATGTGAATGCGGAAAGGAGACACGAGATGTCTCGATGTCTCCGCCGCTCAGTCTTGCAGTGGCCCAGCGTTGCCTGCCCGTCCTTCTCACGACGACGACGCCCCGGCCTTCTTGTCCTTCCGCGGCTTGATGACAAAGTCACCCATGAGTTGCAGATGGTCCGCGGGGAAATGGTAGCTGGGGAAGCCGGGAACGCGCTTGAGGTAATCAGAGTCGGGGGGGCCCAAGAGCTCAACCACCTCGAGCGAGTTGGTCGAGTACCAGATGTAGTCGATGACATTGGCAAAGCCCGGGGTATAGTTGGTGAATGGAAGCTCGTCTGGGGTGCCGTTCAGATGCTGGTACGCCGACTTGAGGCTGAACGGATGCTCGATGCCGTCGCGGGTAAAGTTACCGTACTGGTACTTTGCGATCTCGGGGTGGTCGGGGGCAAGGCGGCCCATGCGAAGAAGCTCAGTAACACCGCTCTCGGCAGTCGAGTTGTAGTCACCGCAGATAAAGAGCGGGATGTCGGTGTTGCTGCGGTACTCCTGCGACGGCGCACCTTGCACGGGCTTGGTGTCCTTCTCCGCGCCAGGGATCTCAATCATGCGCTTCTCCTTGTCCTTGAGGGCGGCCGTGCGCGCGTACTTTTCGGCTTGTTTGGTGACAAAGTCCATGATCAGAGCGGTCTGCACAATCTTGACATCGGCCAGCGAGCCCTCCCAGGCAAGATGGGCGTTGACAACAATGAGCCGGGCTCCGGTCTTGCGGCTCTCAAAGAAGCCGACAATGGCAATGTTGTCCTTGGGCATGACACGGTTGAAGATATCATCCTGCGACTTCATGTCGGGGCGGTTGATGGCCACCGCCGTAAAGTCGATGAGCTGCTTGTCAATCAGGATAAACTTGCTCGCTTTGTAGAAAATGGCACAACCGTCAACACTATTTGCGTCCTTTTCGGACATAGTGCGCGCCTTGGAGCGAGGAAAGTAGATGGACTTGTAGTCGTCATGAGCGAGTTCCGGACCAAACGTCTCGCGCAGGGCATCGGCCGTGATTTCCTGCAGACACAAAAAGTCGGCGTCGCGGCGTCGGATCTCCTCAATGATCTTCTCCTTGCGGTACTCCCAAGCAAGTGCAGCGGTCGGGGTGTATCCGTATGTTTGCGTGTTTGCGTATCTCTCGCCCAGAATGTTCCAAGAGAACACCTTTACACGCTCGAGGGAGGGGGAGACGTCTTCTTGGATGGTGATGAGCTTGCGATCGTTGGGTGGCGGGGGGACTAGAAGGATGAGTTAGCTTGGCCGGAGAGACGCCCACAGAACAAGAACAAGAAGAATCAACTTACTGGGTGACTGCTCCTTCAAGTAAGTGATCAGGGCCTTGGTTCCCTTTTCCATAATCTCCTTCTTCAGCTCGGGGTCCAGCGGGTTTCCTTCGATGCCGAGCACCTCCAGCATGTGCAAGGATCCCAGCTCGCAGGGTAGTGTGCGGATGATGTTGTTGAAGAGCATGAGTCTCTTGAGAAAGGTGCACATGCCCAGCTCTGGGGGCAGCTCGCTGATCTGGTTGTGCGAAGCCTCGAGAACACGCAGCTGTCGTAGGCAGCCGATCGCCGCCGGCAGCACGGTCAGCTTGTTGGAGGAGACGTAGAGCTCCTGCAGGAACTCGTACGAGAAGAGCTGGGTGGACAGCGAGCGCAGTCCCTGGCCACTCAGGTCCAGATTGTGCCAATCTTGCTGGCGGTTTGGCTTTTCGATCGACCAGGGTCGCCGGATGTCTTCAGTCTCACCGTCGGCCAGGGTCGAGTTGTTCATTACGGGCGAGGGGCCGCCGATGCCCTTGTTCTCGCTGGCCTTGAGCCGGGCAAAGTAGTTGGCCTGTCCATTGTCGACCATGGCATGGTTTGCAGCATCGGCCTCTTTGTGCAGGCGAAGCTGCTCGGCCCAGTGCTCGTTCATCGGCGTGACCTGCTGGGCAGCCCGCAGAGAGTTGGCCTGGCCGTTCTGCAAGCCGTTGGCAAAGTGGCTGGCCGACAGACCGCCCGTGTAGGCCGCGTGGTGCGCTAGGCCCTGGTTGTTGGAGCTGTGAGCGCCCTGGTCGGACGCTTGGAGGACGTGGTGGTGCTGGGGCAGGGCCTGGTGTTGATGGGCATTGGGTTGCTGGAAGCTATACAGCATGGCCGGCATCCCGCGCGTGGCGGGGTTGCCGTTGATCCGGGAAGCATGGCCCTGTTGATGCGATTGGTTGTACATGCCGAGAGAAGACGTGGACGGGCCTCGAGAGGCCGAGTCGGGTGACTTGGACGACGATAAAGGCTCAGCGAGAAACTGGCCAAGTAGGTTATTCAGGTGTGATTCGGGCGGCGGCGGCGCGGCGGCGGCGGCGGCGGCGGCAGCAGCGGCGCTAGCAAGATGGTGGTTGGGGAGATAGTAGAGGTTTCCAGCCGGTTGCGGGTAACGGTAACCATCGGCCATCTAGTTGTCATGGATGATGGCGATGGAGGGGGGGACGAGGAGCCACAAGAGCTATCGAATGGTTGTCGTTATAGCAGGAGATGGTGTTGGTGGCGATGCGAAGAGGAGCAAGGGTGTCGTTTACGACGAAAGTGGCTCTGTGGACGGTAGCGATACACGGCTGCGTCGTTTGTTGTCGGTGTCGTCGTGGTGGTGGATGTTCTCAAGGGTAGAGAGGGGGGTGCTGCAAAAGATCCAGAGGCCGGTTCCGCTTGCATCGAAACGTTCGAGGAGGGAATCGGGAGGATACGGCACACGGCACACAGCAAGTGTTGGGCTCAGTTGGCCATGAACAAGGCGAGCAGGGCGAGTCGAGCACGGTGACTACAGTGCGGCCAAGACGTGATGCGGTGCAGTGCACAATCACGGCTTCCTCACTGTAGGTCGAAAGGAGGGGAGGGGGAGGGGGGCGTCAGGGCGTCAGGAGAGAGCGTTCCGCGTGCTTTACCACAACTATTAGGTATTTTCTCTTTTTCTTTCAAGGCCGGGACGGCAGTAGCTTGTCGATAATATGATAAGAGGCCTGCAACGAGTGACGAGGCTGGCGTCAGCATAGAGTCAGCAACACGGGTCTAGACAGCAGTGGCAGCAAGGCAACAGGGTAAGGGCTGGGCGTGCATCCCCGTGGATGGCAATGACAGAGCGAGAGCGTTCGATAGAAAAGATGGCAGTGCAAATAGAGAGACAGGGCGCGTTTGGCAAGGAGGGGGCAGGACGCGTGAGCGAGCCGAGGGAGGCAGATGGGGACAGGCAGAAGTCGGCGAAGGGAGGGCGCTTCTGGGGCACCGCTTTGGGCGACAAACAAGATGCAAACGTACCAGGGCAACCTAGATGCTCGCCAAGACGTTCCGGGTGTAAAGAATAGTCGATAGATACTGTGGGCGATTGATAAGGGCGGCGATGAAGAAGGCGTTGTGGTGCAGACGACGCTGGACGAGTTTTGCGACAGCTTGTTGAGGTGGTGGGTGCTGAGCAAAGCGGCAGGTGGAGTCAAGGGACGTGGCGAGAGGGAGTTGTTTGTGTCATGTGACTAGTCACGGACAAGGACATAGGACGTCGTACAGTGTGTGTCAGACATGACAATGCGTATGCACTGTATTGGGTGTTGCGTGCAGAAGAGAGACCAACATGCCTCCACGACACATTCCGACACCTTCATCAACCGCAGATGCGCGTAGCAGCCGCTGGTGGGCTATCACGAGACCACGACGGCGGGGGATGTGTTATCGCATGATCTTAGTAATCCGGCCGATTGCAAAGCGTGCACTATCCCTGGGCTAGTGTTGCTTCTCCATCTTCGTACGAGCACTCGTAGAACATACTGCGTAGTCTGTACAAAGTACGAAGGCAGTATCGCAGAAGCTTGCCCATACTGAATGCGTGCCAATGCTTGCGGGCCCATAACGAGCGTTCCGAGGATATGTGCTTGCTTGGGTGATATGTCAGTGACAGCCGGTGTACGATGCGTGAGAAGGTACTCAGCAGGAAGTACGGAGTACGAGTACGAGTAGCAACTACTATGCTTTTTTACGTACAATAGGATTACTCGTAGGCACTTGGCCACTATTAGCCCAGTTGGCAGGTAGTGACACACTATTTCCCACCTCTCAATACCTGCTCTGCACGTAACAGTACTCGTACAAAGGTCAGACTGAGACACGGGAGCAACGTGACTTGCATGAATACATGCCCATCTCACATAGATCGCGGCATTGCTGCGGATATTGCGAAACATATTGCAGTCCCTGTACGGAGTACGTGCTCGTACAAGGCACTTGACAACGTCTTATCTTTGTTTGTTCTTCCTTAAACATGGCAACCCCGCAACATGGCTCTTTGTCAGCAGCAACCACTAACACCTGTCAACGTCTGTCAACGCCTGTCAACGCCCTGACAGTCATCGTCGTCTGCGATCGCGTCTGCTCAACAGCAAGACTACATACCCCTATTCGCGATGCGCTCAGGCCACGATAACAAGGCCGATATGCTCCTGGCCAGATCGAAGATCGCACTACGAGTACTACTCCGTACGAGAACTCGCATGCACGCAAGGCACTCGGAGCGGCGAGGCTGCCGCTAAAGACCGGCCGTCTCCACAATATAAAAGGGGGGGTTGCAGAGTTTAAAAGTGGACTGGTGCTGAAAAAGAATGCGCTGCTGGATAGCTAGGACCGTTTGGAAGGCCGAAACTAACCAAAAGGGTGTGTTGAAGCGAACTGTACGGAGTACGATAGAAGGGGGAAAGGGGGGGGGGGGGATTGGGAGTCTGGTCTACGAGTAGTACCTGCTTGTCACGGCCAGGCGAGGCGAGACTCCTCCTTTTTTTGCCGCCGCCGCTGCCCAGCGCAACTCTGCTCTGCAAAACCACTCTGCATTCGGAGGACCAACGACCAGCGCCCGCTCACGGAGCCGATTGTCACATGCAACTGCTGCAATTGCGTTGTTGCCAATAGCTCGTCAACGCAACGCCAGTTGCGGCATTGACGCCTGTGTACGAAAGAGAAAGAGTGCGAGTACCGAGTACTCTTTACTCGTACAAACCACAACAGCCACCACAAGCCATCTACAGAGTACAGCGTACTCCGTAGTCAAGGCAGGGTCCGTTCGCAGATCGGCTATCTCAAGCCCCTCGCCCCTCGCCCCTCGCCCCTCGCCCCTCGCCTTGCCACAAAGCCCCTTATCTGTTCGTTCCAGTGCCGTGCGGCTGATGTTGTTCTCTTGTAACATCTACGAGAGAGTCCCCGACGGCCTGTCGCGACCGTTCATATCTAAGCACACAGACGACACGACCACGCGTGTCGCCTCGGGCATGGCCTGAAACTCTCGCCCCAGCAACCAACACACATTAATCATAGTCAACTCTGGACTGCAACAAAAGGTCAAATCACCAGCAACGCCATGCGCGCGTCGACGCGACGCATAGGCAAATACACATCTACAAACCACGAGCACGTCTACAATGTCAGCCATGTCAGGCGCATTAGCACTCTCTTCTAGGGCCATCATCGCCAACGAGCTGCGCGCCAGCGACGGCACAGGCAGCACGGGGGCGGGGAGTGGGTCAGGGACGGGGGGCGCCGGCTCGTCCCAGTCGCTGCTGTCGACAGGCTCAGCCGCATCCGCAAAGGCCAAGCCGTACATTGTCCGCAACGGCCGCACCTACCTGTCTGACCAGTCGCTGCCGTATCCCCTCCCTGTCGACTTGCCCGAGCTGCACCGCCAGTCGCTGCGCTCGCTGCTCCTGTTCCAGCTGTTTGGCGGGCCGGTGTGCTCGCCCAACTTTGCCAACAAGCCGCCGAAGCGGGTGCTCGAGGTGGCCTGCGGGTCGGCCTTTTGGAGCATCATGTGCAACCAGTACTATACCCAGAAGGGCCATCCAGGCATCTCGTTTTCCGGCATTGACATTGCCCCGATGAGCCTGGGCATGAACAGCAGCAGCAGCAGCAACAGCAGCAACAGCAAGGGTGGCAGCAAGGGCAGAGGCAGCAGCGCGGCTGGGGCCAATGCCGAAAAGAAGCCGGGCACAGACGCGGAGACGGGCAACATGAAGTGGCGCTTTGTGCAGCACGACGTGCGCCGCTACCCGTGGCCGTTTGAGGCGGGAGAGTTCGACCTCATCATGCTCAAGGATACATCGATCACGGTGCGGGCCGATTCATTCCAGCTGATCCTCGACGAGTGCATCCGTCTGCTCCAGCCCGGTGGCACGCTCGAGGTCTGGGACTCGGACCATGCTGTGCGACTGCTGCGGCCGCATTTCCCCGCGACGCCAGGAACAATGTCAGAGGAAGAGGAGGACGAGTACGAGCATGCGGCAAATGCCGGCGCATATGTGATCACGCCCAAAACGCCCTTGTCGTCGCCGCAGAACCAATTCATCACCGAGTACAACAGCTGGCTAGTCAAGGCGTTTGAGGCGCGGTCGATCCCGTTTGCGCCGTGCGCGCTGGCGAGCGCATTTTTCCTGCAAGAGGTGGACGCGCTGACAAACGCATCGATGCGCCGGTTGGCGGTGCCGCTGTCGGAGATGCGGTGGGAGCGCGAGGGCGTCGGCGGAGTGGTGACCAAGGACGGCAAAACATATGTCGAGTCCAAGGGCAAGTCCAAGACCATGGGTGCCGGAGACGGCGAGCACGGCAAGAAGAGGCTGACGGCGGCGCAGTGCGCGCTGCGGCGGACGGCGCTCTTGACGGTGTTGCAGATGATCCAGAGCCTGGAGCCGGTGCTGCGGGAGGTGAGCGGCAAAAGCCAGGACGAATGGGACGGCTGGTCCGGCAAGATGATGAACAACCTGATGAAGGAGAACGGGACGTTTTGGGGCGAGTGTCTGGAGGTCGGGGCATGGTGGGCAGAGAAGCGGTAATGGGGGGTTGGTCATATCTGTCTTTTTGTGTATTCGATTCGCATGGTGTGTGCTTGGCTGCCCGCCGGCGTTATACCCTTGAGCCGGCTGGTTTGCGTGTGACACACACACTTTGCATGTAGATGAATTAAGTCTTGTGTTATAGAGCCTTTTTTGTTAAACCATATGCTGCCCGGCTGCCCTGCTGCCCGGCTGCCCGGCTGCCCGGCTGCCCGGCTTTCGTGTGGACTGTGTGCAAGCTATGCTCCGTCGTATCGTTTGCGTAATGTGCGGTAACGCTTCAAGTAGTATCTGTCGCGGTCAGTCAGGTCCCGAGCTGCCGCAGGGCTCGTCCATAGGTGTGCCATTGTCCTTACAGTGCCTCGATTTCTACCGGTGTTAGTCAGACCCTCCACCAGTAGACCTGCCGTGCTTACCTTTTTGAACAAACTGCGCACGGGCAATGCCCTTTGCAATGGCCTCGTCATCTCTCAGGCCGGCATTGGCAGAAAAGGCAGCATGCAGTCGGCGTCGGAAGTAGTCCTGGCCTTGCGGGTAGTCTTTGCCGAGATTGAGCAACTCTGAACAGGTTGTTAGCGGAGCTCCCTGGTGCTTCTGGCATTGCTTCTGGCATTCGCACTCACCCTTGTAGACGTTGATGACCTGCCGCCGCAGCTCCATGTTGACAGGCGGCGGCATCGCTATTGCATTGCAGCGTGGCTCCGGTAAGGCTGCAGCACGATAGCAGCGTGTATACGAGTACTCGTAGTAGAGGACTCGCGTATGTACGTAGATGCCTCGGTTGTAGGACGTCAAGGCCCGCGGCTAGACGTGATTTGCGACGTCAGTGGCACAGTGCCCATAGGCGTCTCCACCTATGCGCAGCCTATTACACTACAAAATCGCTGTGCTAAAGGATATTGGCACTGCATGCCTGCGCCCGCTAAGGGATGCCCCTCACGACAGGCAGGCAGGCAGGCTGGCTGACATATCCTCCAAAAAGGCATCAGCACATTCTACGAGTACTCGTACAGCGTATGTTGCGCATATGAATATGCCAGATCTCGGACCGCGTCTCTCGCACGCGGCTGCGCGCTGCATCCGCCGGATGACAACAGCAAGGCCAGCACAGAGAACAGCACCGGTCGCGGCACGACCGATGAGCTCGGCAGCGACTCCGTCTTCTGTGCCCCGGCCTCCGTCGCCGCGATGGCTCGCGGATCTGCGTGCACGCATTGGCAAATGCCTTATTTTTGGCTGCTCGCCGACGCAGGTGGCCGACGCAGGGGTCGTGCTGCGCGCGCTGGCGACCGAGTGGCGCGAGCTCACGGCGGGCAGTGAGGGCTATCTGACCGGTGGGCGGCGCGGCCTCGAGGACCAAAGGGTGGTCTGGGGAGAAATGGACTCGTTTGTAGGTGCATCCCCGGTGGTTTCCCCCAGGCGGCGGCCGCGGTGCCACGTGCTGACTGTCGCCTAGGCCCACGTGAACAATGTCGTTTACGCGCGCTACGCAGAGTCGTCGCGCATGAACTGGGTGACGTACTTTGCATCACACATTGACCCGCGTCGCGGCCAGCAGTGGCTGGAGCTGATACAGCCAAAAAGCGTCGGGCTCATCCTAAAGAGCCTGACGACAGAGTTCAAGTTTGTGCGTAACCCCGTTCCCCTCGGCACACGTAGCCCATCCATCCATACTTCTTGTCTTGCTGACATGGCGGCGGACGGCAGCCAATGACCTATCCCGACTCCGTCTCAGTGTACCACCGGCTGCGGGTGTCGCCCGAGTCGGATCCCAAGACGACATCTTTGCTGCTGGATGGGATGGTGCTGTCACACAAGCACCGGCGCATCGCGGCGCGTTTCTACGAGGACGTGTCGTTTTACGACTACCGCATCCCGGGCAAGACACAGATGCCGGACTTTGTGCGCGAGGTGCTGACCAAGATATGGAAGCAGCAGCAGCAAGAGGTGGTGCGTGCACGCGGGCGCATACAGGAGCTGGCAGCGGCCGTTGAGCAGCTGGAGAGGGCGACGTGGGACCGAGCCGATGCCGTCGAGGACAACGGCAGTGCCAGCGGGCGGTGAGGTTCGTTTTGTCAATCGAAATGATTGTGGAATCGAGACGCCACAAACCAATGTGCAAAAGAGAGCATTTGATTCACTTTACTGATAAACTTTGTACTCGTACTGGACGGAAATATGGTGTGGTGTACGGGAGCCGACAATGTCCGGCCGATTGGATTGCAGCCTGCCAAATGCGTATTCTCCGACGTGCTAGGCCCAGACGATCGAATCTTTGCTGTGGCTGTCTCGGTGGGCGCGTACTGAGTACCCCGTAGTACATAGTGCTTACGGCGGGGTTTACGCCATGCATGTGATGGATTGCAGTACAGAGTACGAGTACGAGTAATTACTGGCTACCAGCAACCGAATCGGGTAGTGCTGTGGCCAAGTGCCGAGAAGGATCGACCTTGCCTTGCCGTCAGTCTCAGTTTGTGGTTTGGTATCGACGATGAAGCGCTTCATACAAGTACGAAGTACTTTGTACGTAAAAATAGGCAGATGGAGACCAATGAAACTGATTTGTCACTATCAAATTGCTACTGTATTGCAGAGTACTCCGTAGGTTTGTTCGCAGGCATACCTTCCACATACTGAGCAAAGAGGCTCTTATATACATACGATAGTTGTCATATCCGACTGCTCATCCTGTGATCACGATATGCACCACCCTTAAACACCACACAGCGCATCCATCTGCCTCATGCCAATCCAACACCAATACGGGTACTCTGTAGATACTCCTTGAGCACCCGTATCGTCGCCCACGCCGTCTACGGTTGCACTGTTGTCGATCCCTATCTTCAAGCCGCGCAGTGCGACCGCCACCTGCGCATTCCACCAGGTCCAGTACGATTACGAAGTACTTCACACAAGATTTCCGGCGAGCACTATCAAATAAGTCACTGAAAATATCCATATGAGTACTCGTACATCTGCAAGCGTCGCCATTCATCACAACGGATGCGGTGGTTGCCAGTCCCCACTGTGCGACTGTTACTGTGTCGCTTGGTACTCGTACTTGTCTTAGCTCTCCCACTAGCACCTAGGTCAGGGCCCCTTTCCCAGCTCCGCCAGTGTCTTCAACACCCACACAGGCCCAGCATCTCCGGCACTACACCTTGATACAGTGGCACTCGTACTCCGTAGAGCCCTTCTGCCCCACCTCCCCTCCGTCCCTCTTTGTGGTCTTTTTTCCCGTCTCCTGTACGCAATCGCACACTGTGTCACTCCCTAGCAGAGACCTAGTACTTTTTGGTCTCTCCCGTGGTAGCACCCGCTCCTGCTCTTGCAAACAGTGCATTTCTCCAGGTTGCCACATCGCCAAACCCCAACTTTCTGCCGCCTTGAAATTTTCCCTTCGCTGGTTTCCCTCTCACTTTCTCTCGGCTCTCGCGACTTCATCTGGAAGCCCACGTCCTTCCTTCGCATCGCCTTGTCAGCTTTTTTTTTTTTTTTTTTTACTCCCGCCTTTGCCTTCATATTGAGCCTTTGCCATAGCCTTATTTGCTGGCTTGGCAAGAACGGCATTGTTTACACTGCACTCGTTATCATCTTGTTCTGTTTCGTGTTTCGTGTTTTGTGGTCTTGTCTTTTTTCTCCTCCTCTGGTCCTCACCCTCGCCATCGCTTTCGCTCTCACCATCGCACCGGCGCGCATCGCCGACTCGAAATATCGAAAAATTAGCACATCGGCCGTCTCGCTCTATATTGTCGTTTTGTTTCTTCTGGCTCAGAACGTCTTTTCTGGGTCGGCCTCTCCTGTATGCCTCGTGCCTCGCCCTCGGCCAAACGACAGCCGGGAGCGGCATCCAGCCACCGCGACAACAGCCGCAACGACACCAGCATTGGAAGCAATGGGAAACGCATAGCCCGGAATCAGCACAAATCGTCCGCCAACGGCCCGCCGTCGCTCGGCGGCGATGCTCTAACCCGCCCGTCGACGTCGGCCGGCACCTCCGCGGCTGCTGCTGCTGCGCAGTCCTCATTGGCGGCGTCCGGCGTCCCTTCTTCGTCGCCTCCCCATCTGCTCGCTGCTGCTGCCGTCGCTGTCGCTGCTAATGGCTGCACGCGCGAAGGCGACATCATGGCATCCTCTTCCAGCAGCAGCGGCGGCAGCAACACCAACAACCCCCAGCGTCACCGCAGCTCTGATCCGGCCGGCTCGCCGTCCCTGGGCCCCGGCCGTCGCTCCCTCGATGTCTCGTCTGCTGCTGCCGACCGCCACACAATCAACCTCGACAATGCCGCACACGCCTCAGCCACCGACGTGGGCGCAGCAGCCCACGGCCACAGCCTCACTCCCCCCGCGTCGTCCTCTGCGCCGGGTCCGTCGGCATCGCTTGCCGTCTCGTTTGACGAGTCGCACCGTCGTATCGACGTCAATGCTACCAAGAACCTCAACGTGCACCGCGACACCGGCCCCCTCGACCTCGCCTTTACCATTCTCCGGTCGTGCCCCCTGTACGACACCATTGCCATCCTCATTGTTCTCATGCAGCTGTCGCCCGTCTTCATTTCCATCATCTACGTCCTCTTTACTCTGCTGACGTTTGTGCCTCCCGTCACAACCAGCTCCGGCCTCAGCCTGACCGAGATGTTCGAGGGCAGTCTCGGCACGCCGGCCTTTACGACGACAATCTGTATGGACATTTGTCTCCTGCTGGTCTGGCTGTTTCTGTGGCGTCCGTTGCAGCTACTCATCCTCGACTTTGCCCAGATTGTCATTGCCCTCACGCTTGGCGGCGGCTGCAACGGCAGTAATCTGCGACAGGGCTCCGCCAACAACATCTTTGTCTGCCTTTGCGTCATCCTCTACTCTCATGTCAACCACACCTTTAGCATCGAGAAGATCCCCCACCTGGGTCCCCTGTTTGCCGCAAACCGTCCGTCTCTGATTTCCGAGCGCCATTCTGCCCTGTACACAAACTCGAGTGCTTTCTCGCGCCGCTCTGGCGGCGTCTCGTGGCTGCGGAACATCTTTGCCATTCACATTCTCACGCAGGGCATTGTCCGATACGTCAGGGAGTGGTATCTTCGCAGGGAGAAGCGCGACTCGGCAGCGCATGGCATGGCGGACCCAGAGGCGGGCAAGGGCTCCTATCTGGTAGAAACGCCCATGGAGGCCAGTTTCCCGGGAAATATTGGAGACCACCTGGACGGCTCCCATGCCAGTGGTGGGGGTACGGCCTTGGCCGGCGATCTCGGCAACAGCCATCATGCGTCCGGTGCCTGCAGGACCAGCGGCCCAGGTGGCGGCAATGCCAGTAACGCCATGGGTGGCATGGGCTCGAGTCCCAACTTTGGCGCGTCCGACGCCGATCCAGGTGCTGGTGCAGCAGGCACCACGGGCAGCGGCAGCATGGCCACGCCGACCAGTGCCAGCCACCGCCACGTCGCCGTCCGAAAGAAGAAGAAACAAAGCGCTCTTGTACGTCTGCGGCAGCCTCTGTGGGCAGCCCTGGCCAGTACCAAGATTGTCATGATTAAAGAATACGAGCTGTCGCAGGCGGCTTCCGAGTCGGCCGGCGCCGAGGCCACGGATGTGGACAACCTCGGCAATGCTCCGTTTTATAACCAGCCGGGCCAGATCTGGGTGTGCTATGTCGGCCACGACGAGGTCTGCTTTAGCACCAGCGAGTTCCCCGCCTGTGAGGCCCCGGACCAAAAGCGCGATGGGGCTCCGTCGTCGCTCGCAAGCGCGTCCTACATCGACAACAGCAAGCCATTTTTCGTCCGCATCAACAACGCCCGGTGGCAGCCCACACGCATCCTGCCCGTCGTCGACGAAGGGGACGATGAGCGCGTCGAGACCGGGTCCTGTTTGGAAGCAGGCAAATGCTGTCTCTCGTCGCCCACAGCACCGCCGCCGTCTTCGTCGTCAACATTGTCGTCGCTGTCGTCGTCGTCATCGTCATCGTCTGCTGCTCGAGGCTCTGCCACGCGCTGGACGGGTGACATTTACGGCCTCACACCTCTGTCCAGCTACGAGATTGAGTTTGTCAGCACCCGCACCAACGAGGTGTTGTTTAGCACCAGTGTTAGGACAGCGGTTGCTCTCTCTAAGAACGTCAACAATCCCGTGGCAGCAGCCAAGGTTGTTCCGGCAGCACCAGGCCAGCTGCGGCCGCACGAGTCCCCTGCTACGACCATCCGGGCATCGATTGCGATGCAGGAGGAGAAGCTCAACGCGGAACGGTCGCGGTTTAAGACGCTGCGCAAAGACAACAACCGCCGCATCAACGTGCTTAAGAAGGAAATCGACCGTCTCAACGCCTCTGTGCAGTCTGCGGGTGGCAACGACGAGAAGCTGAGACAAAAGATAACGCAAAACACTGTCCAGCAGCGCCAGGCCGAGCAGGCCATTGAAGAGGTTGAGAACGAGCTCAAGGGCAAGAGCAGCGTGCCCGACGACCTGGTGGCGCAGCACCGGAACAAGAAGAGCGAGTGGGAGCGCGAAAAGGCACAGTATGATGGGGCGATGGCGTCGTTCAAGAGCTTCAAGAACCTGGTGGACACCGAGGTGCGGTCGCTCAAGGACGAGGAAGCCTCGTATGTTGCGAAGAAGGGCAAGATTGCGGCCCGCATCGCCAAGGCGGAGAACGAGCAAGCACAGATCACCGACGCCAACACGCGCGGGCTCGACGAGGCCGAGCGGCAGCGCCAGGAACGGGTCAATCTGGAGAACGAGATTGCGCGGTCGCAGCAGCTCTACAGCGAGCGGCTGACGGCCACGCAGTTGCTCAACGCCGAAAAGATGCGCACAATAGAGTCGATGCACGAGGCCATGCGGTCGCTTTACTCGACGTATGATAGCGAGCGGTCGTATGAGAGCTCGTACGCCGCAGTGCCCGGCGGCATGCCGGTGATCACGACGGCGGCGGGCATGCCTGGTCTGCCGGGTCTGCCTGGTCTGCCGGGTCTGCCGGGTCTGCCGGGTCTGCCGGGTCTGCCAGCTTCGATGCCGGCTTCGGCCCCGGGGACGTGGCCGTCCTCAACGCCACACATGCCGGCCAGCACTCTGTTTGTGCCCCCGAACGCGCTGTGGCCGCCTGTGTCCACCATGCCGTCGACGGGCCACTCGCCTGCGCCGTCGCACATCACGCCGGGCATGCCGTCCTATATGCCGCAGTCGCTATACGGAAGCCCCGGCCCAGCCATACCTCGGATGCGCGGTCGGTCATCATCGATGCTTAGCGATGTGTCGGGCTTTACACAGTCGAGCACGGCAGACGACGACAACATCTTTATGCCGGGAGCAACGTTTGCGGGCCATGCATCTGCACCGGCCGCCGCCATCGGTGCCTCTGGCGTCTCGCCCAACGTGGCGGCGACCGCGTCAGCGCATGATGCCCCGCAGCGCCGGACAATCCGCGCGCCTCCGGGGCTCACCTTCCCCCGTGGCGGCCGTGGTCGCTCGGGTTCGGCATCGGCCTCGGGCAGTAGTGTTGGCAGTGGCAGCGGCCGCGACCCGGCCAGTCCCGTGTGATATGATGGTAGTCCCGTGGCTGCTGTGCTTTCTTGTTTCTCCTCGTCTTTGGCCTCTGGTTTGCAGTATCTTTATCCGTGGCCCTGTTCCTCTTTGTCTTGCTATCAGTCTCTTTTGTGTGTATATTTTGATACGCATGGCTTGGCTGCGAAGTCGCCCTGTGGCTTCTTCATTCCTGGGCAGGTGTGCGGCAGCAACTCTTGCGCAGGTTGGGTATTCATGACTAGGGTAGTGGTATTGGCTATCGCCGGGCTGAAATATCTTAGACGGGCTGAAATACATCTGGTTTTTTGTTTCTCTTATTGCCTGGACACTGGGTGTGTACGAGTATGAGTGCTAATTAAATGCGTAATAGACGTGGCAGTAACCAAGTTGGTGGACCGGCTAGTAGTGTACATACCAAAACAGAAAACGAAAACGACTATTTGGACTGAAGCTCCACTATTCTTTTCGCCTACGACAGACGGAGAGTAGATGAACGGTGACCTATCTTCGCTGACGCCGGCTCACCACATACAACCCGGCTTGCCCTTTCTCATGTCAAAGCTTGTTGAAACCTGCTACTGAGCAGTAGTGGTGCTGGTTCCCTGGCGCCACACACCACACGCGGGCCATGTCTGGTCTCCAAAAGTCTAGATGGGCGCCTCGAGAGTACGGGGATGCTCGCGATGCCAGGGCCAGCTCCATGCCCGCGCCTACGGCTCGGAACCCTGCCGTCGGCAGAAGCAAGCCCAGTCAAGGCGCTGGCCCGTATATCCGACAATCAGACATGGGCGCGGGACCTGCTGCGGCGGAGCTTTCGCGGTACTCCAAGATTGTCCGGCGCATGAAATGGAAGCTCCCATTTCTGGACCTGGGCTACCAGCAGGCCACGTCGGAGCTTGAAACCGACGCTGCGCGCAGGGCAGAGGTCGAGCTCATGTTCAAGCTTGATTTTTTCGACTACTACATGCTCTGCGAGCGTGCACTGGTGCACCTCCAAGGCGTCTTTGGCATCACCATACTGCGGGACAGCACCGCCGCCCAAGGCCAGACAAAGGCAGCGCCCGCGCGGCACAGTTACCATGCCAATGTTCTCGCCGCGCTTGACCAGCAAGACAACCCGCTGCACGCCGTCCTGGGTGCCGGCGATGTGCGGTGGCATCTGGCGAGAGCCAAGGACCTCCGCAACCACTGGAAGCACGCAGACGACAACACGCCAACGCCGGCGGCTGCCGTGGAGGCGCGCAGTAGGAGGAGCACGCGGCCGGCCCCGCTTGCCAGCTACAAACTGGCGGAAATCCTCGCGTCCATTCACCAGGGGCTTGACCGTGCCTATATCGTGGCCAGCGAGTACGCAGCTGCTCGTGCAGGGGCAGAGCAACAGTCTGGCGCCAACACAACCAGGACGGACAGAATGGCCATGGACATGGACGCAGACGACGACGACTACGACGACGACGACGAATGGGGGTTCATTGTCGATGCCATGGACTGGGAAGCTGTGTAGCATTAGATGGGATGGTTAAAGCCGAAAATTGGATACTTATATTGCAACAACATATTTTTTTGGTGACATCAACTGCAAAGTTTATTCCCCCGCAAATCGTAATTATTTTGAAATTCTATACCTTCCTGCTTAAAACAATTAATATCTAATAATTTAAAGAGACAAACCACACAAATTAATCAAATGAACAAAATTACACAGAACGGCATGATTTGATGTCAGACGTGATTACATAAGCAATCACGCTGCGACCCATTGATACGAGTACACAACCACTGCGTTGCGATCCGCTTGCTTTCTGCTGGACCGCTCCGCATCCCGGAGATGTGCGTCAACTAGGCCGCCGCCTCTTTTCTCTGCGCAGCCATGTTCGACACCAACCCGAACGTTATCCAGGATGGCCCGCAGACTTTTACAGGTCGCAACGCAGCACCCCTTGTGCTGTTCCACGACGGCGGCGGCACCATCTTCAGCTATCACCTGCTCGACGACCTGGGCCGCAAGGTATGGGGCATCGCCAACCCGCGCTTCAAGACCCATCTCCCCTGGGAGGGTGGCCTGCACGAGATGGGCGTCTCCTACGCCAAGCTCGTGGCAGCTGCCGTGCCACCCGGGCCGGTCATCCTCGGTGGCTGGTCCCTAGGCGGTGCCCTGGCCATCGAGACGGCCAGCGTGCTGGCCCAGTCCTATGCGCACATCCGGGTCCTCGGCCTCGTCATGATTGATAGCGTGTGCTCGGTCCCGCCGGAGGGTGGATGGGGCAGCGCCGAGTCGCGGCTGGTCGAGCGCCGCATCGAATGGTCAGCTACGACGGCACCAGCCACAAGAGTGTCGGTGGACTGGTGCTTCCACGAAGCCCTCCGTATGCTGCGGGAATGGTCGCTACCCTCGGCGCCGCCGCCACCCGCCGTGTTGATCCGGTGTCAGGACTACGTGCCGGTCCCAGACAACGGGCTGCTCTTTGTCGACCTCCATCGCGGCGACCGCCATCTTGGCTGGGACAACTACCGGCCCGGTATGTTCTGCCAGGTCCTTGACGTCTCTGGCCATCATTACAATGTCTTTGACTTTGATCGGTTGGACGAGATCACAGGGCTGGTCAAGACGGCCTGCCGGACGATTGAGCAAGAGTCAAAGACAGTAGTCGGCCCATGACGATGACACTGCCACGGCGCATGCGTGCTTCATTCATTTCCAAGCGATGAGATGACATGGCACGCATCTGTCTACGGGTAAGCCGAGCAGGGGAGCAGGGCGCACAAGGGGAGCTGGAGCAGACTGTGTCCTGTGTTCAATCGTGATCACTGATGCCCACGGGTAGCCAGAACCTAGCCGGCAGCCCGGACGCACTTGCTGGCCGTGACCGACTTTTTGCTGATCATCTCGTGTCTTTTTATTTACTGGACCCGTGACTCTTGTGGTTGTTTCTGTATTATATTTGTGTCATACCATGTCATATCTAGAGCAGCTTCTTTTCTTTTTCTTTGATTTTCTCTTTCTTTGATTTTCTTTTTCTTTGATTTTCTTTTTCTTTGATTTAATATTCTCATTTGTTTTGTCGTCGGGCGGTGGTCGATGTCTTGATTGATGACCCGCCCTCTCTGCTAACCTTACTCCTCTCTCTCGCCTGGCTCGGTCCCGCGGGCTTGGCACTGAGACGATACGGGTCTGCCACGTCTGTACGTAAGACAGGCGACGAGCAATACGAGCATGGCCTCACCTACTACTTCGTACTTATTTTACCCGTGCTATTTTTGTATCGTATATACACCGTACATCGTGCATCGTATGCTTGGGTCCGTATTCTGTCCACACCTCGTAAAGGCCATTACGAGAGGCATGCGTTGTCGCTCCACGCCGCTGGTTCCGTCGTGGTCCGTTCGGCTTCAGCATCCGGGTACGAGTACTCGTAGAGGAGAAGAAAAAAAAAAAAAAAAAAGTGCGAGTAAGAAGAATACTCCATCTTGACCGTGGTCTCGCCTTATATAAAGTCAATGGCCTCTCGCATCTTGGAAGGTCCAGAACAGCATCCAACCTCACATCTTTAAACGTCCTCCAGCATCTGCTCCAATCGCCATCTTTTCGCAAAGCAACGCCCCACAGCACTTTTCACTTCCTTCAAGATGATGCCCAAGACTCTCGTCCTCGCCATGGCGGCTGCCGCCAGCGCCACAAGCCGTACGTCAACCAAGCATCAACCACGCAACTCGCATTCCAGAGGCTGTGCCATGATTTCTGATGGCTGTACTCGTACTGACTTTTTTTCTTTTTCGCAGTCTCTTACGACCAGGGCTACGATGACGCCAGCCGGTCCCTCACGGCCATTAGCTGCTCGGATGGCAGCAACGGTCTCATTACGCGGTACGGCTGGACGACGCAGGGCAACGTCGCGCGCTTCCCGTACATTGGCGGCTCGGACGCCATCGCGGGCTGGAACTCCCCCAACGTGAGCATTCTTCTCCTCCCCCGCCGCACCGATTGATTTCCGTTCTACGTGCTGACAAGGTTGTGAAACAGTGTGGACTCTGCTACCAGCTCACGTACAACGGCCAAAGCATCTACGTCCTGGCCATCGACCATGCGGCCAGTGGCTTCAACATTGGGCTCAACGCCATGAATGCACTGACGAACAATGCGGCGGCCCAACTTGGACGGATCGATGTCACGGCCACACAGACCGCCGCGAGCAACTGTGGCCTGTAAATGCATATGCCGTGAAAGCACTGCGGGGGGGGCGGGCGGGCAGGCAGCATATACAGAGTACGGACAGTGGCTGCCTAGGATGCAGCGAGATGGCTGGAGATGGCCGGAGATGGATGAGATGCTGAGACCAAGGTGGCTGGGTTTAGACTCGTGGTAGTACGGATTACAGTGGTTCTGCTAGTACAAAGTAATCTTGGAAATGACAACGAGAGGTGGACGAAGATGATTTACACAAGGCTGACGTTCTGCACATGCACGTGAAGTGACGTGACGGTGATGGAGTAAGCGAACGAGACCGAGACCGCCACCCCCAAGAAAAAAACTTTGTGTGTGCTCAAGCATACGCATACGAGTACTCGTACAGAGTACGTGCGCCGGTGATCGGCGAATGTCTGTGGTGTTGGCCAGATGGACGTATTTTTGTTTGGTTCCACGACTCTTGGTTGGATACCGGGGCCTGTCCCGAGTCCTTGGACCGTTCTGCCTCTTCATGGCTGATCAGCATCACGATCTACACGGCTGACCGTGCCCTGCTTCGGTCGGCTAACACGATCGCTGCGCCCCCCAAATCTCGCTTCGAATGCAGCACAGCAGCTCTTTGCTGTTCAACGTCCGGGAAACGGCGCCTTTGTTTCGTGCAGTCGTGCAGTTGTGCGGGTGTGCAGTCGTACTATTGTTGCCATTTCGCAACCCCTCTTCCGTCCGTCTCTTACGAGTAGTAGTCTTCCGTTTAGAGAGAATCGGTCCGAGACGGAACGGTCGCAGCCGACTAGAGCCGTTCACGTTAGTGCGACCCTGGGGAAATACGGAGTACGAGTACGAGTACGAGTACTGTGCTGCTTACGTACACCGACCGTGTCAACCGCGTCTCGTAAGAGTACCTGCGCGTACAGTGTGTGCCCGTCCTCCGTACTCGTAGTCGTCTGCCGCACCGTGCTAGCCCCTGCTCGCTAGTGCACCGTATCCCATGCTAGCGCGGTCCAATTCTTCCCAGCAATCTCCACCCTCTGCATTTGCTTTGTACCTCTACTCTGCGTTGAACGTCAAACCCCATGTGCAAAGTACCTGTACCCATTGCACCCCAAATTTGTGCTTCTAGCGGGAAGTACCTTTTTTTTTTCTCATCTTCCTCATTTCCGCTCCGACCGCCGGGAGAACAATTCGCTTCACCTCGCTCTGTGAAGTTGTCTACGAGTACGAGTATTGCGTATACTCTATCTGTTAGATGCCTGCAGAGCATTGTTTCTGAGCACTGGTGGTTTGGTTTGTTGTGAGTTCCTTTGTCGGCCGGCCTTTGTCTCTTCGAGTACGAGTACTCGCACTCCTCGTACTCCGTACTCGTACTCCATATAGTGGCATGCTTCGACATGCCTTCTTCGTAAAATTGGACCCATCAAAATATTCCCCAGTTTACGAGTCTCGTACGGAGAACAGTGCAGGTGGTTCCCTTTAGACCCCGCTACCTGTCACTCCTGCCAATCAGTTGCTCGCAAGACCCTTTCTCCCCCGTCCGTCGTCGATCCCTTTCCGTTTTCGTACTCGTATGTGTTCTGCAGTACGAGCACTCCGTACGGAGTACTCCGTACTCGTATGCTCTGTGCTGCCCGTACTATCTCGCTCCCACCAAACACCCCCAGATTCTCCCTGCCTTCTCTCCCCAGGCTGTTCTGCCGCCTTTTTCCATTTTCTTCCCTTCCCTTCCTTTTGTCCTATTCTCTCAAGACACACCACGCACACACACACACACACTCTCTCTCTCTCTCTCTCTCTCGCCTCTCTGCCGGATTCCGTACGAATCCTCTTTACCGTTTTCCCCTCCTTATTTCGTCTCTTTCCCTTCCGCCGTTTTCCCCATACTCTCCATCCGTTGTTTTCCATTCCCCCCCTCTCTTGTCGTGCCATTTTGGTGTCTCATTGTGTCTCATAGTGTCGCTCCATCTCGTCGCCAGCCCTTTCACTCATAAACTAGGATTCCAGCAACCGACACCAGGCTGCATCGCATCTGTCTCTCTTTCGCCCGATCGCGTTGGGCCAGAGCCCTACTGACATCCATCGCCTCGTCCGCCGTGCTGCAAATGCATGGCTCTCTACGGGCGTCTCACGCTTTTGCTTTTGCTGTGAACTCACGATCCGCTTGAGTCTTGAGTTCAACTCCCATCTCCAGCCATCTCCAGCCATCACCTTTTCTCGCCGCTCATCGCTGTCGGGCTTCCGCTCTCGCCACCATGTCCACTGCCGCCGTGAAGCGGGCCTGCGATGCCTGCCATCGCCGCAAGGTCAAGTGCGACGGCATCAACCCGTGCCGCAACTGTTCGTCAGCGCAGCTGTCCTGCACCTACAATGCCATCCCCCAAAAGAAGGGCCCCAAGGGCTCGCGTGCCAAGGTCATCAGCGAGCTGCGCGAGAACCAGCGCCAGTCCAGCCTCTCGGCCAAGATCCAGAACCGCATCAACGGCGTCTCCAACCCCACGGCCGGCACGCTCGCCCCGACACCCGGTCTCTTGACAAGCGACATGATCAAGTCGTGCATTGATTTCTTCTTCGCCCACATGTATCCCTCCATGCCCATCCTCAACCGCCAGCGCCTCGAGCAGGACGCCATGGCCATGGATTCTACCCCCGACAACTACTGCTTGCTATCTTCGCTCTGCGCTTTCATGATGCTTCAGCCCGGCATGTCTGTCCCTTCGGCCGACCCCTACGGGTCCGACCTGCCGGGGGCCTCCATCATCACTGCCACCCTTCTCCTCGAGGAAACCATTCGCGTCCGCAAGGGCTACGACTACATGTCGAGCCCGACCTTTTACACACTTGCCACAAGCTACTTCCTCTTTGCCTGCCACTACGCCCTCGACCTCAAGACAAAAGCCTGGTGCGGTCTCCGCGAGGCCACCACCATGGTCCATCTCGTCGGCATGACCAGTGAAGAAGCCTACCAGACGGGAGACCAAGCCGAGGCCGTGTGCCGGCGCCGTCTGTATTGGCTCTTGTACGCCGCAGAGCGTGCGTTTGCCCTCCAGCAGGACCGCCCACTGTCGCTCAAGGCAACTGTCAACCCGCCAACGCCCACCGATGACCCCAATGACCCCTATGCAAGCCAGCTGGTGGCCTTTTGCAGCCTCGTATCACTCTTCCGCCCGTTTGATGGCCCGTTTGTCGATCTTTGGAACCGGACCCGTGCCGACTGTGGCGCCGCCCTCATTGCCACTCTACAAAAGCAGCAGAGTGACGTGATTTCTGCGCTGGCCAGTGCCGACCCGCAGCTGAGTGATGTTGCGCGCAACCAGCAGTGGCTGCAGAACCTGGCCTGGCAGATCAACATGGCCAAAGGAAACAGCGGTTCTTCGAGCAGTGATATGCCGGCCTATCAGTATGAAATGGTCCCCATGGCGGCCTCTTTTGCCAACCAGGGTTCAGCCGACCTTCTCAATTCTGGCCTGGTACGATACTTTTTTATTGTCACCCACTCGCGCGCTTCGTCTCGCATCTATCCTTGTTTGTGCTGACAATCCCCTTCTTTTTTTTCTTTTTTTTAGATTGAGTCGCTCCTCAGCATCACCAGTGGCCTGGCCGACGTGCTGTCCATGATGCCCTCCTCTGGAAACCCTTTTACCGTCAGTCCCCGCGACCACCTGCATCAGATTGCTAGCATCCTGGCTGCGCTCCGTGTCGGAGAGCACCGCTTTGCTCCTCTGCTGCTTGCCAAGGTCCACGAAGTGCTCCCTGGTCTTGTCAACCCGATGCTGCAGGCCCCCGTCGAAGCCGCCGGCTGCGACGTCGATCTCTTTGATGGATTCGGCTCCGCCGGCATGGTCCCGCAGCCGTCATACATGCCAGTGGACGACTTCAAGACCGAGCCACCTAGTGCCGTTGCCGCTGCTCCGTCGATACAGGACGTCCACTCTCCATTCGTCTCGTCGCCCCCCATTCTCTCCCCAGGCATGGACTTTGCCCATAACATGAGCGGGGAGTTCACACCTATCTCCGACATGGTTATGCAACAGTCTGTTGGAAACAGCGCATCTTCAGTGTCTCCGGGAAGCGTGCCTGGACTGCCTCTTGGCCAGCAGCAGCTGCAACAGCAACAGCAGCAACAGCAGCAGCAACATCAGCAACAACAGACACAACAGACACAACAAGAAGGCCATCAGTCCTCTCCCTCACAGCAAACACAACAGCATCACCAGCTGATGCAGCAGCTCCCGCATCAGCAACACCTTGGTCACCTCCAGCAACACGGCCAGCCACCACAACAGTCTCTGCCACAGCAGCAGCCGCTACCCCAGCACCTGCCACAGCATCATTACCAGCAACAACAGCATCTGCAGCAACAAGCCCAGCAGCCACACCAAGCAATGACTATGCTGCGCGGTCTAGGCCAAGGCTTTGGCGGGCCCATGTCGCTGCAGCCCCGGACCAACATGGGCTTCACGCCACCCACCGGCATCAACGCCACAGGACAGGCAAGAGACCAGTCTCCAAACATTTCCAGTGCTTCTGGGATTCAGCCGTTTGCAGGCCCCCTGAACGATCTCAACAAACCCGGCATGAACGCCAACAATACCAACATGAGCCTTAACGACATGGTCATGCGTCCACATTCTCAGCGAGCGTCCAGCTTTGCCGTGCCTGCACAGCAGATACGAACAGTGGGCGACTTCCAAGCGCTGCAGCGAGCAAACTCGGACATGAGCTCGTTGAGTCCACTCGGTATGAACAGCTTGGGTGCTGAGCTGGACTTTTCGGCACTGAGATGACACGGCTTGCACGTGATCGGCCCAGCTGGGCCGTCGTCAGTGGTAATCGGAAGAGGTATACCCACGTCCATCAGTTTACGACAGCGAATGATTTTCTTGTTATGTTATTTTTCTCGTGCTTGTTTTCGCCATGTCCATTGCCCCGGCCGCGTGTTTGTCTTTGGGTTTGTGGCGTTTTGGATATGATACTGCTCTCTATGTTGCGCTGCCTACTGCTCTCTGGTTTACTGATGTTGTTGCTTTCTTGTATTGTCGTCTCCCATACTACTTTGTGATGCAACAGGATTGTGACCCTAAATGTCTGTTCATTTTGTGCTGCGCGTTCATCCAACCACCACGACCATTTTCGGTTTGTATATATTTTCCTGTGCAGTTGTTGTACAGTTCTCCTATGATAGCGACAGCCTGTCGTTGTTGGGTCAAGAGAATAACACGGATATCAACCTTGAAAATAGCGTGATTTAGTGTGATGCCTGCCGTTTTCAAATGCCACGATTGTCGTCAAGATGTCGTGGCTGTCGTTATCCATGACTAAGGTCTGACAAAACACGAGGCTCCGGCCCAAAATTTCCCGACAAAAGAACAAAGAACAACCAAGAAAAAAAAACTGTATACATTGATCGTCAATCATTAAAAAAGTCCCAATCACAACACCTAGAAAGTCACACCATGTGCTTCCACAAAAGCGCACGAGTCCGACGCCCGACCGTATTCGTACTAGATCTCCGTCACATGACCACCGAGAGCAGCTGGTTCCTGCGGCTGCCCGCTCATGCCTTGTCCATTTTGTTCGTCGCCTTTGCTGTGCCAATGTGTGTGTTGTGAACCTAGTGGTGGTTGCACTGTTAGCTGGGTATTCTTTGTGACATTTCTTGTGCGAGGGCGAGGGGCCGGCCCGCGACTGGCAACGTACCTTGGTAGCAAACCGCAAGCTTGTAAGCGTCTCCTTCAGGTGAGTCTCGAGCGGGCTGACCATGACAAACATCAGAGTCTTTGAGTTCCCGCCCAGTGAATACTGCAAAAGGTGGGTGAGCTTCGAGTTGCGGTAGGGAATGTGCGGAGCGCCGCGCCCCAGCGCCTCAATGACGTCCCCCAAGCACGCCAGGCTCTTGTTGATGCTCTGCGTCTCCTTCTTGCGGTCGCCCTCTGCGCCGCTGTGTTTCAGGCGCTCGGAGCCCGCCAGATCCACCAGGTTGAGCGTGCCCTCACACCGCTGCCCTGTTGCCGAGTTGTGGCCGACCAGCTTGAGCATGAAGATGGAGTGCGACCGCGACGACCGCTCGTTGGCCTTGGTTGCGGCCACGGAGCGGTTGCTCTGCGCAAGACGCAGCATGGATTCCACCTCGGCCGACGAGTCCAGCTGCACCGACTTGCAGCCCACAACCGTCGTCGTCTTGCGCACGTCATCATGCCGGATCTCCAGCTTCTTCTTTGCGTCTTGGTCCCTAGCGGTTGTGCCCGGGCTGCTCGAGGGACCCCCGAGCAGATCGTTCAGCTCCTCGTTGTACACCTCGATGAAGCTTCCTTCCATTGTGTAGGACCACGACTTCTCCTTGAGGCGCCGGATGCTGTCGTAGATCATGTGCGTGGCTCGCGGGATCATGCCATCCGCCGAAGACATTGTGTATGTCTTGCCGGAGCCGGTCTGGCCGTAGCAGAAGATGCACACGTTGTACCCGTCGAGGGCACTCTGCACAAGCTGTGCTATCTCGTCAAACACCTCGGCATTCTGGACCGCGGGCGCAAAGACGCGGTCAAACTCAAATGGCATGGTCTTGCGACTGGCGACGCCGAGGCTGTTTTTCTCTTCCGGGCCCACGACGTCGATTTGCGTCGACGATGTATCCGCATCGGGGAACGCAATGGCGGCCTTGTCGCTTTCCACGCCCTCCATTGCGGGCCGCACGCGGCACATGACACGGATGTTGCCCTTGAGCTCTTGGTACTTGTTGAACAGGATACGTCGCTCCGTTTCTTCCTTGATGAGCTTCTGGCGGGCATCGTCTGCAATCTTGACGGCCTCCTGCATGCGCGCCTCCATGGCAGCATATTGGTCCGACTGCTGTCTGCTGCCCGACTTGAGAAAGTCGACCTGCGCTTGCAGCATCCGCGTCCGTTCTTCGAGCTCCACGTTCTGCGCCGATGATTCAGAGAGGCGACTTTGCAGTGCCGTCTTCAGCAACCGTTCACGGTCGAGGTCGGCCTGCACCTCGACCATGTCTGCCCGTGCCTGCTGCAGCTGCTTGTCCTTCTGCTGAAGCTCAACATGAAGGCCTTGTTGCTCCGACCCGAGCTTGGCTCTCAGCTCCCGGATTTCTTGGGCGCTGCGGCTTGCTTCTTCGTCTTGCTCTGCTTTGAAGCGTCTTTCCAACGCGCTGAGCGCATCCTGGTGGTCTCGTCGAGCTCTATCCTGGACGTTTTCAAACTCTCTGTGCATGTCGTCCACCTCGCAACGATGTTTGCGGGCCAGGTCCTCGATCTTGTATGCATGCTGCCTTCGCTCGCCCTCCACGTTCAGAGTCGCAGTTTGAAGCTCGGATCGAAGGGCCTCGAGCTCCATCTGAGCAGAGGCGTACTTTTCCTCCTGGAGGTCGCGCTGCCGTTGTAGGTCCGTCACTGTTTGCGCGACTCTGGTTAATTTCGCGTTCCGTCGGGGAGGAGGGGGGGGGGACATGAATAGCAAAATTGCAAAAGGAGTCGCGCGTACCTCTTGCCTTGCTGAGTTCCACCAGCTCCTCTAGCGAGCTGCGCTCGGCAATGGACTGGTCAAAGACGCATTTCATAGTCGAGAACTGCGACTCGACGTCTCGAAGTCGCTCGTCGACATCTAGCACTACAAATCCACGAGCGTTAGAATCCTTGGCCATGAAATGGGGTCTGGGTTTGCCAGGAGAGGGCATTTTTGCTGCCGAGAGAGTGTGTTCCATCTTGGCCATCTCGACAGCCACGGCCCGGCATGTTGTTTTCGGGGTGCATATGCCCGTCGTTGCCGGCATCCTGTACTGCATGGGCATGGGCGGCGGGTGCACCGAACTGGCTGAGCTATCTGGAGTAGGAGAAGCACCCGAGGCACTGCTACAGGTACTACCACTGATGCTCCGCCCAGTCTCCAACACCTGGCCGAGCGTCGAGTCCTGCAGACACAGCGGTGCAGGCGACTCGCTTGCACTTGCTGGGTGTTTGGTACACCACTGGCGGTACTTGGGGCAGTCGATAGGTTGACTGCAACGAATCTCTGTTTCCCGGCACGGGGTGTGGCCGCCCATACCCAAGGCAGCAAAGCTGGTCGCTAGACTTCCAGCACCAGAGCTTTGCCTTGACTCTAGGCTTGCGGCACCGGATGATCGTCGGCTGTGAACGCTGGTCGTTTTCCGCGGCTGCCTTGGTGGGACTCGGAGGATGGAAGGTGAGGATATCGTGACTGTACCATTTTGTTGCTGCATCGCACCGAGCAGTGGAGGCTCTCCCGTGTCTTCCGTGTCGTAGCGGTCCATGGCAGTGACTGGTCGCGGTCGAGATGTAGGCTTGCGTCGCACTGCTGCTCCAAGGGATTGTTTCAAGGAATGTGTGCCTGCGCCTGCAGCACCCGGAGCTGCGCTTTGGGTGATGTGGCCAACCGACGTCCCTGGGCGTGTCGGTGCATTGGTCGCGCGAAGCGTCGAGCGAGCAAACGAGGAGGTCGGCTTGGGTACTTTGCCGTTCTGTTGCTGTTGGCGTCACCCGCGCGTGAGTATGCTGCGGCTCAAAAAAAGACAACAACTTGTCCCTGGGCAGTTGATGCTCACCTTTGTAGCCAGAGACACAATGGAGGAGGGCTTCAACCCCGTGCCGAGGGCAGTGGTGGCTGTCGGTATGCCCGCAACGGAGCGCTTGCCATTGTACTCTGCTGCTCGTTCCACAAGTGTCTGTCGTTTTGTATCTGACTGCGGCTCTGCATTGCGTAAAGTGACCGCGGTTAGCATTCGTTTGCGTTATCAGGTCTGCCAGTTCTTTGCAACTCACGGAGTTCTGTGCCCGGCCGCTTGATGCCAGTCGGTGCTGGCATGCGCATCATGGAGGACTGGGAGCGTGAGTTATGCTGTGACTGGCTCATTTCATGCAAGCTTGGTGCAGCAAGTGTGCGTGGATGGGGGATTCGCGAGTGTCGAAGGCCCTATGCTGCGTCAATAGGTGGCGGTAGTAGGGAGGGGAATGATAGCACGTCTAGGGTGCTCTTACTTCGTTCTCGAGATCATCCATGCCGGAGTGAGAGAGCCAGCGCGTGCCAGCCAGGACACAATGCCAAACAAGAAGCCAAGTACCGGCTACGGTGGGAGTTGAAGACGAGCCGCGACACCTTTGCTGCGGTAGTGCCAGGTGACAATGTCGATGAAGTTGTCAAAGAGCTGCTCGATATATATGCATATGACGAACGGGGGGAGGCGGCAGGGGAAGCGGCTTCCAAGGGGGTGGGATCAGAACGTGTCTTGACAAACGCAAGTCTGCGTCATTGGAACAAATAGCAATCAGCAATCAATAATCGAGCGTCGCGGGACCAGGTCGTTATTGCTTTCTGCCGACTTCCGAGGATGTTTACTCCGTCGATGTTGACTACGAGTATCCATACGAGTCGCGCATGGACGCTGATTGGTCAGCTTTCGTGCCATACCTACCCCGTAACTAGGACTTGTTTACTTTGTGGTTGCGGGCGCAACACCAGTCTCTACTGAGTAGCTTGGTGGGTCTGTCCACCAGCCACGGCTCTAGCCACATTCACATGCTAATCAGATCCACTTTGATGATGGACATGCCTCATCACGCAATGACGTCCCATTCCCATCTACGGAGTACGGTGTGTACGAAGTACAGAGGCCTTTGCAACCTGAGCTCGCCACTGTCATTAACTATCTTGTGCGCTGTAACGGTGTCTTCTCCGTTTGCCGTCGTCTACCGTTCGCCGTCGTCTGCTCCTACTGCTCTTCCGAGCCGTCTTCGCCATGGAAAAGTTCTCCCAGTTTCGGGACAGAGGTATGGCTCTGTCGTCTCAACGATGCACGCCCCTGGAGACATGGGCTGTCTGATCAGTGTACAGCTGTTGACGCACTAACTTCTTTCAAGGCTCCGGCGTCTCTCCATTCATCCCCGTGACGACGCCGTCCACGACCCTCTCGGCCATCCCCCGTGTGCTCGTCTTCCTGTTGCGATTTGTTCCGTTTTTTGCCTATGCCGTCGTCTATTTCCTGTTCCTGCAGTTTCTTCCCCTTCCCGCGGCTCTGCGGAAGATACTTTTATGGGCCATGATGGGCATCCCCGGAATCTGGTGGGTGGATCTGCAGATTGACGGCGTCAAGCGTGGGCATCTTTCCCAACAGCCTGCATCGCGGGTTCCTCACCCCGGGTCGGTGATCGCGGCAAGCTTCACGTCGCCTGTAGATGCCATGTACCTAGCTGCGGTATTTGACCCGATCTTCGCTGTATCATACCCCGGCTCTTACAAGGTGCGGCGGGTGTCTCTGTTCCAGGCCGTCATCCAAGCCCTTTCCCCTGTCCAGCTCAGCATTCCCCAGACAGCTTCCCGTCGGGACGAAAGCGTGACAGACATCCGTGCCCTTCTCAAAGCATATCCGGACCGCACTATTGTCGTCTTCCCGGAATGCAGCACAACTAATGGTCGAGGCGTGCTTCCCCTCAGCCCATCGCTGCTGACCACGCCGCCATCGGTCAGCATCTTCCCGGTCAGCTTGCGATACACCCCACCAGATATCACAACGCCGGTGCCTGGTGCATGGGCCGGGTTCTTGTGGAAGCTTTTGAGTCGTCCCACACACTGTATCCGCGTGCGGATTGCGGAGAGTGTCTCCAACACGGCAAGCAGCACGCAAGGCCCGACACGACCGCCGTCTGTCAGTGACAATGGTGGAGGGGAGTCGTCTTTGGCCCTGGACGAGCAAGTTGTGCTTGACCGCATAGCCGACTCACTGGCACGGCTGGGGCGAAACAAGAGAGTCGGGCTCACCCTGTCCGATAAGGCTGCATTTGTGACGGCGTGGGGGGCAAACAAGAAGGGGCACTGATTCTGCTCGGGCCTGTTGATAACCAACCAATGCATACACCCATACAAACTCGAGGGGAATTATTCAAAGCTTATCAGCTGCCATGTTGCCCTTTCCCAATTTCAAAATCAAACCCTATCAGCAGTTTCGTACACGCTGTACGCTGTGCTTCATTTCCAAAACAAATGGCCTATCTAGACACATGACCGATGCCAAACCGAGGGATAGTGTCCCCTACTGTCCCCTTACATTGTCCCTTTTTTTCTATTCCCATTTCCTCTTTTCAGCCCATCATGCCTCTTGAGGCTTGTCGGTCACACAGCCAAGGCTGGCGTTGCTGACCAAAGCAGCATACTTCCTCAGCGTACCCTTGGTGGCACGCACTGCGGGTGCCTTCCACAGCTTCCGTCTCTTCTCAAGCTCCTCTTCCGAAACGTCCAAGTCGACCACCTTCTGCGCGGCATCGATGACGATGCGGTCGCCGTCCTGGACCAGGCCGATTGGGCCACCCTCCATGGCTTCCGGGACAATGTGGCCGATCAGGAAGCCGTGGCTACCACCGGAGAAACGGCCATCGGTCAAGAGGGCCACGTCGTTGCCCAGGCCGGCGCCCATGATCGCAGAGCTAGGCTTGAGCATCTCGGGCATGCCAGGGCCACCCTTGGGCCCCTCGTACCGGATGATGACGACTGTCTTCTCGCCCTTTTTCAGGTCGCCGCGCTCCAGGGCAGCAATAAAGTCATCCTCAGCGTCGTAACACTTGGCGTTGCCCTCGAAGCGAAGGCCTTCCTTGCCAGTGATTTTGCCGACAGAACCGCCGGGTGCGAGCGAGCCGCGCAGAATCTGCAAATGGCCAGTGGACTTGATCGGGTTGCTCAGGGGCCGGATGATGGGCTGGTCGGTGGGGAAGTCGGGGAAGGACGCAATGTTGTCCTTGAGCGTCTTTCCGGTCACCGTCATTCCACTGCCGTCAATGACGCCCTCCTTGACAAGGAACTTGAGCAGCGCAGGCGTGCCGCCAATCTTGAACAAGTCTTCAAACACGTACTTGCCACTGGGCTTCAGGTCGGCCAAGAACGGCGTGCTGTCGGAGACCGTCTGGAAGTCGTCAATCGTAAGCTTGACGCCGACCGAGTCGGCAATGGCGATGAGGTGCAGCACGGCATTGGTGCTGCCGCCAAGAATGGTCACGACCTTCATGGCGTCCTCAAAGGCCTGGCGGGTCATAATGTCGCTGGGGCGGATATCCTCCTTCAGCAGGTTGCGAATCGCAGAGCCCACACTCTCGCACTCGGCCACCTTTGACGGGTGCTCCGCAGGGAAGCTGCTGCTACCGGGAAGAGTCATGCCCAGGGTCTCAATGGCACTGGCCATGGTGTTGGCAGTGTACATGCCGCCGCACGCACCGCCACCCGGGCATGCATGACGGATAATGTCGAACCGTTCCTCCTCGGTGATGCTGCCCGAGATGTACTCGCCATATGCCTGAAAGGCACTGACAATATCGAGCGGCTTGCCGTTCTTGCCGCAGCCGGGCCTAATTGTGCCGCCATAGACCATGATGCTGGGGCGGTTGACGCGACCCATGGCAATAAGGACGCCCGGCATGTTCTTGTCGCAGCCAGGGAGAGAGACGTTGGCATCGTACCACTGGCCACTCATCACAGTCTCGATACTGTCCGCAATGATTTCCCGGCTCTGCAAAGAGTACCGCATGCCTTTGGTGCCCATGCTGATGCCGTCGGACACGCCAATGGTGTTGAAGCGGAACGGCACAAGGCCGGCTTCAGCAACCGACTTCTTGATGAGACCAGACAGGTCCATGAGGTGCATGTTGCAAGGGTTACCCTCGTACCAGACAGACGAGATACCGATCTGTGCTTTCTTCATGTCGTCCTCGGTCATGCCTGTGGCGTATAGCATGGCCTGGGAAGCACCCTGGGATTTGGGCTGTGTGATGGTAGCCGACGTCTTGTTGAGGCTGTCGCCGGAAGCGGCACACGCCGCGTGTGTCTGTGAAAAACGGCGGCATTGTCTAGCGACGGTAAAAGGTTAGATGGCTGGAACGTGTGGGAGGACAATGAGAGAATGTGTGTGTGTGTGTGAGAGAGAGAGAGAGAGAGAGAGAGAAAGAGAGAGAAAGAGAGAGAGAGAGAGAGAAAGAGAGAGCATACGTTGAGGTGATGGCAGTCCATGGCTTGCCACTTTGGGCAATGACTGCCCGCTGAGATGCGGCCCTGCCGGCCTTTGAAAGTGCGGAAACGAACATGGCAGCACAAGTGAAGCAAAGGATATAGAGAATCCAAGGGTGAAGCTGAGGAACACAAGGCTCAACAGAGGGGGGGAAGAGAATAGTGTCGGGGGAACGCTCTTTCCTCCGACAAATAAGAATACAAAAGTACGATAAGCGATAAGCCGATCGAAGAGTCAGGATGGACGTGGGATGGGGGGCAGAGATTATTGAGGTAGGGCTACCGTCAACACAATTGTACGAGGCCTCCTACAAGCCAGACAACCAGTGTTTGATTATTATTAACACCTGATGCCACTGCTACTTGTCGCCTTTTGCCATGCCCTTTTCTGGCCCCAGCATTGTGTGCAACGGCATGCCGGCAGATTTTTTGTTACGCAGTACTTTCGTAGTCGCGCCCGCGCCCGGGGAGAGGCACTCCTCTCCGAGCACCCTAATCAGGAGCCTTGTGATTGGGCCATGCACAAAGTCTGCTGGCACACTGTGTGTGGGTATATACACTGTGTTGCTGGAGTACTCCGTACGATAATCGTATCGTAGCTCTCAGCTCTGTTGGCCGCTCTCTCCATCCTTTCCGTTCTCTCCGCTCTGTGCACCCTGTCCGCCCTTTGCGCCCTCTGCGTCACCCGCTGGTCGCTTGTACAGAACTTGATCAATGATGCCGTGCTCTTTAGACTCCTCGGCGGTCAAGTAGTTGTCCCGCTCCATCATGTCATTGATGTCCTGCAGTCCGTACTTCTCGTGCCCAAACGAGTTGTTGAGGTGGCCACGGACAATCTCATTGAGCTGGCCGCGCAACCGCTGTATCTGGTTGGCGTAGATTAGAATATCGGCCGCCTGTCCCCTAGTTCCTCCGAGGGGCTGGTGGACCATGATAGAGCTGTGTGGTAGGGCAAACCGCTTGCCCGCCTCACCGCCGATCAGCAGCACTGCAGCCATGGATGCGGCCGCCCCGACACACACGGTTGACACCGGTGACTTGATGTAGGACATGGTGTCATAAATGGCCAGCCCAGAGCTGACCTCGCCGCCGGGCGAGTTGATGTACATGGTGATTGGCTTGTCGGGCGCGTCGGACTCGAGCCAGAGAAGCTGGGCCACGATGGCTGCCGACACGGTGTCGTCAATGGCCCCGTTCAAGCAGATGATGCGTTCCTGTAGAAGCTTTGAGAAAATGTCGGCTGATCATTAGAGCATCGCACTCGCGTCACTAGGTTAGCCAAGACTGGACGAGTGAGAGAGGGGGGCGAGGGGCCAGCAAGGGAAGCCAGCGCAACGCACATGTCCGCCAGCCACCACTCTTCTCGGTCAGCATGTCACGTCATGTACGAGTATCAGGTGTTGGGGCCGTTTGCCGTCCTCCGGAGCCGGCAGCAGTGCATACCGTGACCTCTGTGATGTACGGCATCGGAAGAGAGGCAGATGGGGGTGGCAGAGGCGAAAAGCCCGAAAACTGCGCCGTTTGTGCAGGGCCGGTCATGCGGGTGCACCGATGGAGGGCAGTGCCCCGGAACAGGCGTGAAACGCTCCTTGTGCTGTTCATGCTGTGTTGGCGATGTTGAGTGAGGCTGTCCTCCCGAAAAGGTGAGAGATGGACCCTTTCATCATGGTGGATTGAGTCTGGTCCGTGCGGGCCCTTCCTAGCGCATTGACAGGTCAGCCTTGTACGAGTACGAGTACTATGCATGACCCCACACCAGCACATCAGCTTTGGTGTTGGATTGTGCATGTCCGTTGTGCTCTGGTGCGCTTTTGTCATTACCGCCGCCTGGCACTCTCCCGCATATACTCTGCAACCATGGCAGGCCCGGCCACACGTTGTAAACGTTTATGGCTTCAGACTAGCTGCCCAGCTAGACGCCCAGCTGGCGCAATTGCTGCAAGACTCCCCAGCCCGGTACAGCAGCTCTTCCAGCCCACCCCGCGGAGACACTCGTCGAGCTCCAGGACCACCTCAGCGGCTGGCTCGGAACCAATCCCCAGCGCGCATTCTCGAGATGAAACGGCTTGTCGCGTTCATCCAGCTGACGACCTCTTGAGCTCCTTGCCCGTCTCTCCCCTGGCAGACAGCTCCTTCGTCGACGCGCGCACGAGGTGGACGCGGCCAAAACCGAAACGCGCCATTTACAAACCGTCTATTTATCGAAGGAAGATAGCACATAACCCTTTCGGTAGGCCTCTTTCCGCCCTCTTCCCGCGTTGTCATATCGTACTTCTGCACATTTGTTCTGATGAGGGGAACCACAGCCCAGCTCCTTGCCACCCCAGATAGGCTCTGCCCTGTCACTAAAGTGCACATCCCCCGCGGGTGCCTGCAGGGCTTCAAGCTCGTGAAGCATCCTTCTTCTGGAGCTCCGTGGTGGGTTCCTACGGACTTGTCGCCCTCGGTGCCGCAGGCCCTCGCCTCTGGTGCGGATGGTACTTATCAGCCCGTGACTTGTGCGCCTCTTGCGCAGGGCCCGACTGCTTATACCCTGCCACGCATCGACCTATTGCGAGGTTTCACCGCCGCCTCTGGGAGGTATCGTAATGGACACAGGTCATTCTTGCGAACCTCCAGTAAGCCCGGCATGGCTGGACTGTTGAATGCGGCTGTGTGGAGGGAGGACATGGACGTCCACATTCTTGAGCTTATGCGCCGCCGTGTCTTTGACGATATTGCTTATCTCGCACGCTTGTGTGAATCTGCCAACCGTCGCTATCTGGTGCCTCTTGCAGACCCGCGTCAGCTTTCAGGTCTGAACCAGAAAGGCTGTATCATCGTTGTGTCGGCTGGTGCAGCACCAGATTCAGATCCCGTATCTCCGGCCACCGTACGGGGGCCAGGCACGGAGTGGGCTGATTTAAAATTGCCCGTATATCATCTGCACAGGCTTCTGGGGTCCTTGCTATGCGAGAAATTTCAGTCGAGGCATATCAGAGACGATCCTGTTGTTTTGGTAAGGGGCTACAGAACACTAGGCCTTCAAAAACGCTTATGGAAGCTAGAGAGTTATATTAGGATAACTACTTGAGTGACTTTATATACCTATTTTATTACATTCCATGTTAATTCTACCAAATCTTCTTTAACTTGAAGCTTGTAAATATTGAACTAGATAGTAGAAAGAAAATTGTAGTATCAAAAATACAAAATATACTAGTTAACGTCAAGGGCTATCTCTTTACGCGACGCGTACCAGATACTAATACGCCGCGTTACCCCTGCGGCAACTGGGAAGATAGCACGCACGTCCTTTGCTCCTGCCCACTCAATACCGACGCCCGCGACCAACTTTACGCCTCTCTTTGTAAGGGTCCTGGCAGCGATAGCATGCGCAGTAACCGTGATGTAGTATGGAAATAACTAATCTTAAAGAAGGAAAAGAACAAAGAGAGTTTTATACTCTAAAGGTTTCCTCCTACCCATATAGCCTATTTCTAGCCCCTCCTCTCGTCGCCTCACGTAACTATGCCTATGCTTTTTAAACGCCCGCGGGTATTTGATTACTCCCCTCGCCCGTATCGTACTACTAAACGCCCGCGTATATCTAAGGGTTAATGCTCTCCTCCGGTAACGTGCCTACCGCTTTTACGTTACGTAGCGGGGGATCCGCGTAGAAGTCTCGTAGAGTTAGTAGGGAGGTACGTAATAAGACGGGCGTACGGCGTAGTCGTACGCTTACCCTAGGCCTTAGCCTATTTGTCACGGCCCCTTAGAATCTACTGGGCATTCACCAGAGATTCTACGGGGTTTTACTATACCTAGCGCAACCCTTACATATACGGTGGGCAGTTTCGTACTGCTACTTATAGAGGTTTTGCTATTTATAGTCCTTTGGGCACTTGGTCGTTAGTTAGCTACTGACTACTAGTATTTGATTATTGATTCCCCGATGTATTACTAGTGAATCCTAAAGGGGTAACTTACTTACTTATTTAATAATTGTTTTCCCCTTTATATAATTAATTATTTATAGCTATACCTAGGAGGCTTTATTTACTAAAGGTTTACCGGGTATAAATATACGACTTTTAATAGTCTTTGTTTTAAAAAGGTAAGGATTAGTTTTTATTTATTATTATACTTACTTTTACTTTAAATTATTATAGCAATATTCTTTACCATACTTTTAATATCTTTTTAATAATTCTAATTCTTCCTTTAATTAGTTAATTATATTATTATAATAGTCGATTATTAATTTACTCGTTCCTACCGTTCCGGGCCCGCATTCGCCTTTACTACCGAGTCGGGCAACCCTTAGGCCGCTTTTATTAAGCCGGCTAAACTAGTCGCGGACACCTAATCTTATCCTAACGGAAAGTCTACTAGGGCTCATTAGGGAACTACCGCTATCGAAAATACGATTTTATAACGTCTCCGTCCTTATATAAATAAGATTTATAAAAGAATTAATAAGTTAGTTACGGTTTAAGTTTTATAGTCTACGCGGGTAATCCCCGTTAAATTATTAGGGATCGACTTAAACGAAAACCTTTACGGTAATTCTAGCGCTCCCGAGTACGGGCACGAGGTTACTAAAAAACTTTTTATTCTTTTAACCTTTAATTTAACTAAACGTTATTAAAACGTTACCTTAAAACTCCCCGCGAAACTTAAAATAAATTCTAATTATAAAGAACGTAATAATTAGACTCGTACGATATAAAATATTTTTCATTTTACTCCTTATAAATACGTTACTAAGCGAAGTCAAGTCTTCGCCGCTATATATACGATCGAGTCTAACCTCCGCGCCTTTTAGGATAGTTATATCGCTAACTTCGAATCCGATATTAAACGAGAATAAGTCCGTAATTCATAGGCTAGATTCCGCGTCTAGCTAAATACTATCGGGCCTAAAACCGGAGATACTAATCTCGCGGCTAGTCGGTAATACTTTAAACTTCTATCCTTTTCTTGCCTTTAAAAGCTAGCTAACTATTTACGTACTTTAAAATCTAAAATACTACCGACCTTAAAAAAATTCCGTATCGTACGCTTTCTTAGTATTTTAAAGCTTAATTTATACGCCGACAAAGTTATTATAAGTTTTAATACCGACTTTTACTTTTAAAATATTATTATACGGGTCGACGCTATTTAGCGCGTATAAAAAAGGTCGAAACTTTTTACGAGTAATAAACGATTTACGACGGAAAATACTAATTTAAAGTTTAATAAAAAAACTAAAACCTAGTAATATTTTACCTTTACCCAAAATAATAAAAAGGGATCCTAAAAGAATTAACGGGGTTCCTTTAAAAATA